>OU426857.1:7480348-7788045 GCA_911387685.1 Dolichovespula media
CGTTAATATCGTCATTAATATCGTCATTATCATCGTTGTTATCGTCCTTATTATCCTCATAATTATCGTCGTTAATATCGTCGTTATTTTGTCATAATCATCGTCGTTAATGTCGTCGTTATTATCGTCATTATCTTCGTTGTTATCGTCATAATTATCATCGTTAATATCGTCGTTATTATTGTCATTATCTTCTTTTTATCGTCGTTATTATCGTCGTTAATATCGTCTTTATTATCGTCGTTATTATCGTCGTTAATGTCGTCGTTAATATCGTCATTATCATCGTTGTTATCGTACTTATCATCCTCATAATTGTCGTCGTAAATATCGTCGTTATTTTGTCATAATCATCGTCGTTAATATCGTCGTTAATATCGTCATTATCATCGTTGTAATCGTCCTTATTATCCTCATAATTATCGTCGTTAATATCGTCGTTATTTTGTCATAATCATCGTCGTTAATGTCGTCGTTATTATCGTCATTATCATCGTTGTTATCGTCCTTATCATCCTCATAATTATCGTCGTTAATATCGTCGTTATTTTGTCATAATCATCGTCGTTAATGTCGTCGTTATTATCGTCATTATCTTCGTTGTTATCGTCATAATTATCATAGTTAATATCGTCGTTATTATTGTCATTATCTTCTTTTTATCGTCGTTATTATCGTCGTTAATATCGTCTTTATTATCGTCGTTATTATCGTCGTTAATATCGTCGTTAATATCGTCATTATCATCGTTGTTATCGTCCTTATTATCCTCATAATTATCGTCGTTAATATCGTCGTTATTTTGTCATAATCATCGTCGTTATTGTCGTCGTTATTATCGTCATTATCTACGTTGTTATCGTCATAAATATCATCGTTAATATCGTCGTTATTATTGTCATTTTCTTCTTTTTATCGTCGTTTTTAACGTCGTTATTATCGTCGTTAATATCGTCGTTAATATCGTCATTAGCATCGTTGTTATCGTCCTTATTATCCTCATAATTATCGTCGTTAATATCGTCGTTATTTTGTCATAATCATCGTCGTTAATGTCGTCGTTATTATCGTCATTATCTACGTTGTTATCGTCATAAATATCATCGTTAATATCGTCGTTATTATTGTCATTTTCTTCTTTTTATCATCGTTGTTATCGTCCTTATCATCCTCATAATTATCGTCGTTAATATCGTCGTTATTTTGTCATAATCATCGTCGTTAATGTCGTCGTTATTATCGTCATTATCTTCGTTGTTATCGTCATAATTATCATAGTTAATATCGTCGTTATTATTGTCATTATCTTCTTTTTATCGTCGTTATTATCGTCGTTAATATCGTCTTTATTATCGTCGTTATTATCGTCGTTAATATCGTCGTTAATATCGTCATTATCATCGTTGTTATCGTACTTATTATCCTCATAATTATCGTCGTTAATATCGTCGTTATTTTGTCATAATCATCGTCGTTAATGTCGTCGTTATTATCGTCATTATCTACATTGTTATCGTCATAAATATCATCGTTAATATCGTCGTTATTATTGTCATTTTCTTCTTTTTATCGTCGTTATTAACGTCGTTATTATCGTCGTTAATATCGTCGTTAATATCGTCATTAGCATCGTTGTTATCGTCCTTATTATCCTCATAATTATCGTCGTTAATATCGTCGTTATTTTGTCATAATCATCGTCGTTAATGTCGTCGTTATTATCGTCATTATCTTCGTTGTTATCGTCATAATTATCATCGTTAATATCGTCGTTATTATTGTCATTATCTTCTTTTTATCGTCGTTATTATCGTCGTTATTATCGTCGTTAATGTCGTCGTTAATATCGTCATTATCATCGTTGTTATCGTACTTATCATCCTCATAATTGTCGTCGTAAATATCGTCGTTATTTTGTCATAATCATCGTCGTTAATATCGTCGTTAATATCGTCATTATCATCGTTGTAATCGTCCTTATTATCCTCATAATTATCGTCGTTAATATCGTCGTTATTTTGTCATAATCATCGTCGTTAATGTCGTCGTTATTATCGTCATTATCATCGTTGTTATCGTCCTTATCATCCTCATAATTATCGTCGTTAATATCGTCGTTATTTTGTCATAATCATCGTCGTTAATGTCGTCGTTATTATCGTCATTATCTTCGTTGTTATCGTCATAATTATCATAGTTAATATCGTCGTTATTATTGTCATTATCTTCTTTTTATCGTCGTTATTATCGTCGTTAATATCGTCTTTATTATCGTCGTTATTATCGTCGTTAATATCGTCGTTAATATCGTCATTATCATCGTTGTTATCGTCCTTATTATCCTCATAATTATCGTCGTTAATATCGTCGTTATTTTGTCATAATCATCGTCGTTAATGTCGTCGTTATTATCGTCATTATCTACGTTGTTATCGTCATAAATATCATCGTTAATATCGTCGTTATTATTGTCATTTTCTTCTTTTTATCGTCGTTATTATCGTCATTAATATCGTCGTTAATATCGTCATTAGCATCGTTGTTATCGTCCTTATTATCCTCATAATTATCGTCGTTAATATCGTCGTTATTTTGTCATAATCATCGTCGTTAATGTCGTCGTTATTATCGTCATTATCTACGTTGTTATCGTCATAAATATCATCGTTAATATCGTCGTTATTATTGTCATTTTCTTCTTTTTATCGTCGTTATTATCGTCCTTATCATCCTCATAATTATCGTCGTTAACATCGTCGTTATTTTGTCATAATCATCGTCGTTAATGTCGTCGTTATTATCGTCATTATCTTCGTTGTTATCGTCATAATTATCATCGTTAATATCGTCGTTATTATTGTCATTATCTTCTTTTTATCGTCGTTATTATCGTCGTTAATATCGTCTTTATTATCGTCGTTATTATCGCCGTTAATATCGTCATTAATATCGTCATTATCATCGTTGTTATTGTCGTTATTATCCTCATAATTATCGTCGTTAATATCGTCGTTATTTTGTCATAATCATCGTCGTTAATGTCGTCGTTATTATCGTCATTATCTACGTTGTTATCGTCATAAATATCATCGTTAATATCGTCGTTATTATTGTCATTTTCTTCTTTTTATCGTCGTTATTATCGTCGTTAATATCGTCGTTATTATCGTCGTTATTATCGTCGTTAATATCGTCGTTAATATCGTCATTATCATCGTTGTTATTGTCCTTATTATCCTCATAATTATCGTCGTTAATATCGTCGTTATTTTGTCATAATCATCGTCGTTAATGTCGTCGTTATTATCGTCATTATCATCGTTGTTATCGTCCTTATCATCCTCATAATTAGCGTCGTTAATATCGTCGTTATTTTGTCATAATCATCGTCGTTAATATCGTCGTTAATATCGTCATTATCATCGTTGTTATCGTCCTTATTATCCTCATAATTATCGTCGGTAATATCGTCGTTATTTTGTCATAAACATCGTCGTTAATGTCGTCGTTATTATCGTCATTATCATCGTTGTTATCGTCCTTATCATCCTCATAATTATCGTCGATAATATCGTCGTTATTTTGTCATAATCATCGTCGTTAATGTCGTCGTTATTATCGTCATTATCTTCGTTGTTATCGTCATAATTATCATCGTTAATATCGTCGTTATTATTATCATTATCTTCTTTTTATCGTCGTTATTATCGTCGTTAATATCGTCGTTATTATCGTCGTTAATATCGTCGTTAATATCGTCATTATCATCGTTGTTATCGTCCTTATTATCCTCATAATTATCGTCGTTAATATCGTCGTTATTTTGTCATAATCGTCGTCGTTAATGTCGTCGTTATTATCGTCATTATCTACGTTGTTATCGTCATAAATATCATCGATAATATCGTCGTTATTATTGTCATTATCTTCTTTTTATCGTCTTTATTAACGTCGTTATTATCGTCGTTAATATCGTCGTTAATATCGTCCATATCATCGTTGTTATCGTCCTTATTATCCTCATAATTATCGTCGTTAATACCGTCGTTATTTTGTCATAATCATCGTCGTTAATGTCGTCGTTATTATCGTCATTATCATCGTTGTTATCATCCTTATCATCCTCATAATTATCGTCGTTAATATCGTCGTTATTTTGTCATAATCATCGACGTTAATGTCGTCGTTATTATCGTCATTATCTTCGTTGTTATCGTTATAATTATCATCGTTAATATCGTCGTTATTATTGACATTATCTTCTTTTTATCGTCGTTATTATCGTCGTTAATATCGTTTTTATTATCGTCGTTATTATCGTCGTTAATATCGCCGTTAATATCGTCATTATCATCGTTGTTATCGTCCTTATCATCCTCATAATTATCGTCGTTAATATCGTCGTTATTTTGTCGTAATCATCGTCGTTAATGTCGTCGTTATTATCGTCATTATCTTCGTTGTTATCGTCGTTATTATCCTCATAATTATCGTCGTTAATATCGTCGTTATTTTGTCATAATCATCGTCTTTAATTTCGTCGTTATTATCGTAATTATCATCGTTGTTATCGTCCTTATCATCCTCATAATTATCGTCGTTAATATCGTCGTTATTTTGTCATAATCATCGTCGTTAATGTCGTCGTTATTATCGTCATTATCTTCGTTGTTATCGTCATAATTATCATAGTTAATATCGTCGTTATTATTGTCATTATCTTCTTTTTATCGTCGTTATTATCGTCGTTAATATCGTCTTTATTATCGTCGTTATTATCGTCGTTAATATCGTCGTTAATATCGTCATTATCATCGTTGTTATCGTCCTTATTATCCTCATAATTATCGTCGTTAATATCGTCGTTATTTTGTCATAATCATCGTCGTTAATGTCGTCGTTATTATCGTCATTATCTACGTTGTTATCGTCATAAAAATCATCGTTAATATCGTCGTTATTATTGTCATTTTCTTCTTTTTATCGTCGTTATTAACGTCGTTATTATCGTCGTTAATATCGTCGTTAATATCGTCATTATCATCGTTGTTATCGTCATTATTATCCTCATAATTATCGTCGTTAATATCGTCGTTATTTTGTCATAATCATCGTCGTTAATGTCGTCGTTATTATCGTCATTATCTACGTTGTTATCGTCATAAATATCATCGTTAATATCGTCGTTATTATTGTCATTTTCTTCTTTTTATCGTCGTTATTATCGTCCTTATCATCCTCATAATTATCGTCGTTAATATCGTCGTTATTTTGTCATAATCATCGTCGTTAATGTCGTCGTTATTATCGTCATTATCTTCGTTGTTATCGTCATAATTATCATCGTTAATATCGTCGTTATTATTGTCATTATCTTCTTTTTATCGTCGTTATTATCGTCGTTAATATCGTCTTTATTATCGTCGTTATTATCGTCGTTAATGTCGTCGTTATTATCGTCATTATCATCGTTGTAATCGTCCTTATTATCCTCTTAATTATCGTCGTTAATATCGTCGTTATTTTGTCATAATCATCGTCGTTTATGTCGTCGTTATTATCGTCATTATCATCGTTGTTATCGTCTTTATCATCCTCATAATTATCGTCGTTAATATCGTCGTTATTTTGTCATAATCATCGTCGTTAATGTCGTCGTTATTATCGTCATTATCTTCGTTGTTATCGTCATAATTATCATAGTTAATATCGTCGTTATTATTGTCATTATCTTCTTTTTATCTTCGTTATTATCGTCGTTAATATCGTCTTTATTATCGTCGTTATTATCGTCGTTAATATCGTTGTTAATATCGTCATTATCATCGTCGTTATCGTCCTTATTATCCTCATAATTATCGTCGTTAATATCGTCGTTATTTTGTCATAATCATCGTCGTTTATGTCGTCGTTATTATCGTCATTATCTACGTTGTTATCGTCATAAATATCATTGTTAATATCGTCGTTATTATTGTCATTTTCTTCTTTTTATCGTCGTTATTATCGTCGTTAATATCGTCGTTATTATCGTCGTTATTATCGTCGTTAATATCGTCGTTAATATCGTCATTATCATCGTTGTTATCGTCCTTATTATCCTCATAATTATCGTCGTTAATATCGTCGTTATTTTGTCATAATCACCGTCGTTAATGTCGTAGTTATTATCGTCATTATCATCGTTGTTATCGTCCTTATCATCCTCATAATTATCGTCGTTAATATCGTCGTTATTTTGTCATAATCATCGTCGTTAATGTCGTCGTTATTATCGTCATTATCATCGTTGTTATCGTCCTTATCATCCTCATAATTATCGTCGTTAATATCGTCGTTATTTTGTCATAATCATCGTCGTTAATGTCGTCGTTATTATCGTCATTATCTTCGTTGTTATCGTCATAATTATCATCGTTAATATCGTCGTTATTATTGTCATTATCTTCTTTTATCGTCGTTATTATCGTCGTTAATATCGTCATTAATATCGTCATTATCATCGTTGTTATCGTCTTTATTATCCTCATAATTATCGTCGTTAATATCGTCGTTATTTTGTCATAATCATCGTCGTTAATGTCGTCGTTATTATCGTCATTATCATCGTTGTTATCGTCCTTATCATCCTCATAATTATCGTCGTTAATATCGTCGTTATTTTGTCATAATCATCGTCGTTAATGTCGTCGTTATTATCGTCATTATCTTCGTTGTTATCGTTATAATTATCATCGTTATTATCGTCGTTATTATTGACATTATCTTCTTTTTATCTTCGTTATTATCGTCGTTAATATCGTATTTATTATCGTCGTTATTATCGTCGTTAATATCGTCGTTAATATCGTCATTATCATCGTTGTTATCGTCCGTATCATCCTTATAATTATCGTCGTTAATATCGTCTTTATTATCGTCGTTATTATCGTCGTTAATGTCGTCGTTATTATCGTCATTATCATCGTTGTTATCGTCCGTATCATCCTTATAATTATCGTCGTTAATATCGTCGTTATTTTGTCATAATCATCGTCGTTAATGTCGTCGTTATTATCGTCATTATCTACGTTGTTATCGTCCTAAATATCATTGTAATTATCGTCGTTATTATTGTCATTTTCTTCTTTTTATCGTCGTTATTATCGTCGTTAATATCGTCGTTATTATCGTCGTAATTATCGTCGTTAATATCGTCGTTAATATCGTCATTATCATCGTTGTTATCGTCCTTATTATCCTCATAATTATCGTCGTTAATATCGTCGTTATTTTGTCATAATCATCGTCGTTAATGTCGTCGTTATTATCGTCATTATCTACGTTGTTATCGTCACAAATATCATCGATAATATCGTCGTTATTATTGTCATTATCTTCTTTTTATCGTCGTTATTAACGTCGTTATTATCGTCGTTAATATCGTCGTTAATATCGTCATTATCATCGTTGTTATCGTCCTTATTATCCTCATAATTATCGTCGTTAATATCGTCGTTATTTTGTCATAATCATCGTCGTTAATATCGTCGTTATTTTGTCATAATCATCGACGTTAATGTCGTCGTTATTATCGTCATTATCTTCGTTGTTATCGTCATAATTATCATCGTTAATATCGTCGTTATTATTGTCATTATCTTCTTTTTATCGTCGTTATTATCGTCGTAAATATCGTCTTTCTTATCGTCGTTATTATCGTCGTTAATATCGTCGTTAATATCGTCATTATCATCGTTGTTATCGTCCTTATTATCCTCATAATTATCGTCGTTAATATCGTCGTTATTTTGTCATAATCATCGTCGTTAATATCGTCGTTATTTTGTCATAATCATCGTCGTTAATGTCGTGGTTATTATCGTCATTATCTACGTTGTTATCGTCATAAATATCATCGTTAATATCGTCGTTATTATTGTCATTTTCTTCTTTTTATCGCCGTTATTATCATCGTTAATATCGTCGCTATTATCGTCGTTAATATCGTCGTTAATATCGTCATTACCATCGTTGTTATCGTCCTTATTATCCTTATAATTATCGTCGTAAATATCGTCGTTATTTTGTCATAATCATCGTCGTTAATGTCGTCGTTATTATCGTCATTATCTACGTTGTTATCGTCATAAATATCATCGATAATATCGTCGGTATTATTGTCATTATCTTCTTTTTATCGTCGTTATTAACGTCGTTATTATCGTCGTTATTATTGTCATTATCTTCTTTTTATCGTCGTTATTATCGTCGTAAATATCGTCTTTCTTATCGTCGTTATTATCGTCGTTAATATCGTCGTTAATATCGTCATTATCATCGTTGTTTTCGTCCTTATTATCCTCATAATTATCGTCGTTAATATCGTCGTTATTTTGTCATAATCATCGTCGTTAATATCGTCGTTATTTTGTCATAATCATCGTCGTTAATGTCGTCGTTATTATCGTCATTATCTTCGTTGTTATCGTTATAATTATCATCGTTATTATCGTCGTTATTATTGACATTATCTTCTTTTTATCTTCGTTATTATCGTCGTTAATATCGTATTTATTATCGTCGTTATTATCGTCGTTAATATCGTCGTTAATATCGTCATTATCATCGTTGTTATCGTCCGTATCATCCTTATAATTATCGTCGTTAATATCGTCTTTATTATCGTCGTTATTATCGTCGTTAATGTCGTCGTTATTATCGTCATTATCATCGTTGTTATCGTCCGTATCATCCTTATAATTATCGTCGTTAATATCGTCGTTATTTTGTCATAATCATCGTCGTTAATGTCGTCGTTATTATCGTCATTATCTACGTTGTTATCGTCCTAAATATCATTGTAATTATCGTCGTTATTATTGTCATTTTCTTCTTTTTATCGTCGTTATTATCGTCGTTAATATCGTCGTTATTATCGTCGTAATTATCGTCGTTAATATCGTCGTTAATATCGTCATTATCATCGTTGTTATCGTCCTTATTATCCTCATAATTATCGTCGTTAATATCGTCGTTATTTTGTCATAATCATCGTCGTTAATGTCGTCGTTATTATCGTCATTATCTACGTTGTTATCGTCACAAATATCATCGATAATATCGTCGTTATTATTGTCATTATCTTCTTTTTATCGTCGTTATTAACGTCGTTATTATCGTCGTTAATATCGTCGTTAATATCGTCATTATCATCGTTGTTATCGTCCTTATTATCCTCATAATTATCGTCGTTAATATCGTCGTTATTTTGTCATAATCATCGTCGTTAATATCGTCGTTATTTTGTCATAATCATCGACGTTAATGTCGTCGTTATTATCGTCATTATCTTCGTTGTTATCGTCATAATTATCATCGTTAATATCGTCGTTATTATTGTCATTATCTTCTTTTTATCGTCGTTATTATCGTCGTAAATATCGTCTTTCTTATCGTCGTTATTATCGTCGTTAATATCGTCGTTAATATCGTCATTATCATCGTTGTTATCGTCCTTATTATCCTCATAATTATCGTCGTTAATATCGTCGTTATTTTGTCATAATCATCGTCGTTAATATCGTCGTTATTTTGTCATAATCATCGTCGTTAATGTCGTGGTTATTATCGTCATTATCTACGTTGTTATCGTCATAAATATCATCGTTAATATCGTCGTTATTATTGTCATTTTCTTCTTTTTATCGCCGTTATTATCATCGTTAATATCGTCGCTATTATCGTCGTTAATATCGTCGTTAATATCGTCATTACCATCGTTGTTATCGTCCTTATTATCCTTATAATTATCGTCGTAAATATCGTCGTTATTTTGTCATAATCATCGTCGTTAATGTCGTCGTTATTATCGTCATTATCTACGTTGTTATCGTCATAAATATCATCGATAATATCGTCGGTATTATTGTCATTATCTTCTTTTTATCGTCGTTATTAACGTCGTTATTATCGTCGTTAATATCGTCGTTAATATCGTCATTATCATCGTTGTTATCGTCCTTATTATCCTCATAATTATCGTCGTTAATATCGTCGTTATTTTGTCATAATCATCGTCGTTAATGTCGTCGTTATTATCGTCATTATCATCGTTGTTATCGTCCTTATCATCCTCATAATTATCGTCGTTAATATCGTCGTTATTTTGTCATAATCATCGTCGTTAATGTCGTCGTTATTATCGTCATTATCTTCGTTGTTATCGTCATAATTATCATCGTTAATATCGTCGTTATTATTGTCATTATCTTCTTTTATCGTCGTTATTATCGTCGTTAATATCGTCATTAATATCGTCATTATCATCGTTGTTATCGTCTTTATTATCCTCATAATTATCGTCGTTAATATCGTCGTTATTTTGTCATAATCATCGTCGTTAATGTCGTCGTTATTATCGTAATTATCATCGTTGTTATCGTCCTTATCATCCTCATAATTATCGTCGTTAATATCGTCGTTATTTTGTCATAATCATCGTCGTTAATGTCGTCGTTATTATCGTCATTATCTTCGTTGTTATCGTTATAATTATCATCGTTATTATCGTCGTTATTATTGACATTATCTTCTTTTTATCTTCGTTATTATCGTCGTTAATATCGTATTTATTATCGTCGTTATTATCGTCGTTAATATCGTCGTTAATATCGTCATTATCATCGTTGTTATCGTCCGTATCATCCTTATAATTATCGTCGTTAATATCGTCTTTATTATCGTCGTTATTATCGTCGTTAATGTCGTCGTTATTATCGTCATTATCATCGTTGTTATCGTCCGTATCATCCTTATAATTATCGTCGTTAATATCGTCGTTATTTTGTCATAATCATCGTCGTTAATGTCGTCGTTATTATCGTCATTATCTACGTTGTTATCGTCCTAAATATCATTGTTATTATCGTCGTTATTATTGTCATTTTCTTCTTTTTATCGTCGTTATTATCGTCGTTAATATCGTCGTTATTATCGTCGTAATTATCGTCGTTAATATCGTCGTTAATATCGTCATTATCATCGTTGTTATCGTCCTTATTATCCTCATAATTATCGTCGTTAATATCGTCGTTATTTTGTCATAATCATCGTCGTTAATGTCGTCGTTATTATCGTCATTATCTACGTTGTTATCGTCACAAATATCATCGATAATATCGTCGTTATTATTGTCATTATCTTCTTTTTATCGTCGTTATTAACGTCGTTATTATCGTCGTTAATATCGTCGTTAATATCGTCATTATCATCGTTGTTATCGTCCTTATTATCCTCATAATTATCGTCGTTAATATCGTCGTTATTTTGTCATAATCATCGTCGTTAATATCGTCGTTATTTTGTCATAATCATCGACGTTAATGTCGTCGTTATTATCGTCATTATCTTCGTTGTTATCGTCATAATTATCATCGTTAATATCGTCGTTATTATTGTCATTATCTTCTTTTTATCGTCGTTATTATCGTCGTAAATATCGTCTTTCTTATCGTCTTTATTATCGTCGTTAATATCGTCGTTAATATCGTCATTATCATCGTTGTTTTCGTCCTTATTATCCTCATAATTATCGTCGTTAATATCGTCGTTATTTTGTCATAATCATCGTCGTTAATATCGTCGTTATTTTGTCATAATCATCGTCGTTAATGTCGTCGTTATTATCGTCATTATCATCGTTGTTATCGTCCTTATCATCCTCATAATTATCGTCGTTAATATCGTCGTTATTTTGTCATAATTATCGTCGTTAATGTCGTCGTTATTATCGTCATTATCTTCGTTGTTATCGTCATAATTATCATAGTTAATATCGTCGTTATTATTGTCATTATCTTCTTTTTATCGTCGTTATTATCGTCGTTAATATCGTCTTTATTATCGTCGTTATTATCGTCGTTAATATCGTCGTTAATATCGTCATTATCATCGTTGTTATCGTCCTTATTATCCTCATAATTATCGTCGTTAATATCGTCGTTATTTTGTCATAATCATCGTCGTTAATGTCGACGTTATTATCGTCATTATCTACGTTGTTATCGTCATAAATATCATCGTTAATATCGTCGTTATTATTGTCATTTTCTTCTTTTTATCGTCGTTATTAACGTCGTTATTATCGTCGTTAATATCGTCGTTAATATCGTCATTATCATCGTTGTTATCGTCCTTATTATCCTCATAATTATCGTCGTTAATATCGTCGTTATTTTGTCATAATCATCGTCGTTAATGTCGTCGTTATTATCGTCATTATCTACGTTGTTATCGTCATAAATATCATCGTTAATATCGTCGTTATTATTGTCATTTTCTTCTTTTTATCGTCGTTATTATCGTCCTTATCATCCTCATAATTATCGTCGTTAATATCGTCGTTATTATCGTCATTATCATCGTTGTTATCGTCCTTATCATCCTCATAATTATCTTCGTTAATATCGTCGTTATTTTGTCATAATCATCGTCGTTAATATCGTCGTTAATATCGTCATTATCATCGTTGTAATCGTCCTTATTATCCTCATAATTATCGTCGTTAATATCGTCGTTATTTTGTCATAATCATCGTCGTTAATGTCGTCGATATTATCGTCATTATCATCGTTGTTATCGTCCTTATCATCCTCATAATTATCGTCGTTAATATCGTCGTTATTTTGTCATAATCATCGTCGTTAATGTCGTCGTTATTATCGTCATTATCTTCGTTGTTATCGTCATAATTATCATAGTTAATATCGTCGTTATTATTGTCATTATCTTCTTTTTATCGTCGTTATTATCGTCGTTAATATCGTCTTTATTATCGTCGTTATTATCGTCGTTAATATCGTCGTTAATATCGTCATTATCATCGTTGTTATCGTCCTTATTATCCTCATAATTATCGTCGTTAATATCGTCGTTATATTGTCATAATCATCGTCGTTAATGTCGTCGTTATTATCGTCATTATCTACGTTGTTATCGTCATAAATATCATCGTTAATATCGTCGTTATTATTGTCATTATCTTCTTTTTATCGTCGTTATTATCGTCGTTAATATCGTCTTTATTATCGTCGTTATTATCGTCGTTAATGTCGTCGTTAATATCGTCATTATCATCGTTGTTATCGTACTTATCATCCTCATAATTGTCGTCGTTAATATCGTCGTTATTTTGTCATAATCATCGTCGTTAATATCGTCGATAATATCGTCATTATCATCGTTGTAATCGTCCTTATTATCCTCATAATTATCGTCGTTAATATCGTCGTTACTTTGTCATAATCATCGTCGTTAATGTCGTCGTTATTATCGTCATTATCATCGTTGTTATCGTCCTTATCATCCTCATAATTATCGTCGTTAATATCGTCGTTATTTTGTCATAATCATCGTCGTTAATGTCGTCGATATTATCGTCATTATCATCGTTGTTATCGTCCTTATCATCCTCATAATTATCGTCGTTAATATCGTCGTTATTTTGTCATAATCATCGTCGTTAATGTCGTCGTTATTATCGTCATTATCTTCGTTGTTATCGTCATAATTATCATAGTTAATATCATCGTTATTATTGTCATTATCTTCTTTTTATCGTCGTTATTATCGTCGTTAATATCGTCTTTATTATCGTCGTTATTATCGTCGTTAATATCGTCGTTAATATCGTCATTATCATCGTTGTTATCGTCCTTATTATCCTCATAATTATCGTCGTTAATATCGTCGTTATATTGTCATAATCATCGTCGTTAATGTCGTCGTTATTATCGTCATTATCTACGTTGTTATCGTCATAAATATCATCGTTAATATCGTCGTTATTATTGTCATTATCTTCTTTTTATCGTCGTTATTATCGTCGTTAATATCGTCTTTATTATCGTCGTTATTATCGTCGTTAATGTCGTCGTTAATATCGTCATTATCATCGTTGTTATCGTACTTATCATCCTCATAATTGTCGTCGTTAATATCGTCGTTATTTTGTCATAATCATCGTCGTTAATATCGTCGATAATATCGTCATTATCATCGTTGTAATCGTCCTTATTATCCTCATAATTATCGTCGTTAATATCGTCGTTATTTTGTCATAATCATCGTCGTTAATGTCGTCGTTATTATCGTCATTATCATCGTTGTTATCGTCCTTATCATCCTCATAATTATCGTCGTTAATATCGTCGTTATTTTGTCATAATCATCGTCGTTAATGTCGTCGTTATTATCGTCATTATCTTTGTTGTTATCGTCATAATTATCATAGTTAATATCGTCGTTATTATTGTCATTATCTTCTTTTTATCGTCGTTATTATCGTCGTTAATATCGTCTTTATTATCGTCGTTATTATCGTCGTTAATATCGTCGTTAATATCGTCATTATCATCGTTGTTATCGTCCTTATTATCCTCATAATTATCGTCGTTAATATCGTCGTTATTTTTTCATAATCATCGTCGTTAATGTCGTCGTTATTATCGTCATTATCTTCGTTGTTATCGTCCTTATTATCCTCATAATTATCGTCGTTAATATCGTCGTTATTTTGTCATAATCATCGTCGTTAATGTCGTCGTTATTATCGTCATTATCATCGTTGTTATCGTCCTTATCATCCTCATAATTATCGTCGTTAATATCGTCGTTATTTTGTCATAATCATCGTCGTTAATGTCGTCGTTATTATCGTCATTATCTACGTTGTTATCGTCATAAATATCATCGTTAATATCGTCGTTATTATTTTCATTATCTTCTTTTTATCGTCGTTATTATCGTCCTTATCATCCTCATAATTATCGTCGTTAATATCGTCGTTATTTTGTCATAATCATCGTCGTTCATGTCGTCGTTATTATCGTCATTATCTTCGTTGTTATCGTCATAATTATCATCGTTAATATCGTCGTTATTATTGTCATTATCTTCTTTTTATCGTCGTTATTATCGTCGTTAATTTCGTCGTTAATATCGTCATTATCATCGTTGTTATCGTCCTTATCATCCTCATAATTGTCGTCGTTAATATCGTCGTTATTTTGTCATAATCATCGTCGTTAATGTCGTCGTTAATATCGTCATTATCTACGTTGTTATCGTCATAAATATCATCGTTAATATCGTCGTTATTATTGTCATTTTCTTCTTTTTATCGTCGTTATTAACGTCGTTATTATCGTCGTTAATATCGTCGTTAATATCGTCATTATCATCGTTGTTATCGTCCTTATTATCCTCATAATTATCGTCGTTAATATCGTCGTTATTTTGTCATAATCATCGTCGTTAATGTCGTCGTTATTATCGTCATTATCTACGTTGTTATCGTCATAAATATCATCGTTAATATCGTCGTTATTATTGTCATTTTCTTCTTTTTATCGTCGTTATTATCGTCCTTATCATCCTCATAATTATCGTCGTTAATATCGTCGTTATTATCGTCATTATCATCGTTGTTATCGTCCTTATCATCCTCATAATTATCGTCGTTAATATCGTCGTTATTTTGTCATAATCATCGTCGTTAATATCGTCGTTAATATCGTCATTATCATCGTTGTAATCGTCCTTATTATCCTCATAATTATCGTCGTTAATATCGTCGTTATTTTGTCATAATCATCGTCGTTAATGTCGTCGATATTATCGTCATTATCATCGTTGTTATCGTCCTTATCATCCTCATAATTATCGTCGTTAATATCGTCGTTATTTTGTCATAATCATCGTCGTTAATGTCGTCGTTATTATCGTCATTATCTTCGTTGTTATCGTCATAATTATCATAGTTAATATCGTCGTTATTATTGTCATTATCTTCTTTTTATCGTCGTTATTATCGTCGTTAATATCGTCTTTATTATCGTCGTTATTATCGTCGTTAATATCGTCGTTAATATCGTCATTATCATCGTTGTTATCGTCCTTATTATCCTCATAATTTTCGTCGTTAATATCGTCGTTATATTGTCATAATCATCGTCGTTAATGTCGTCGTTATTATCGTCATTATCTACGTTGTTATCGTCATAAATATCATCGTTAATATCGTCGTTATTATTGTCATTATCTTCTTTTTATCGTCGTTATTATCGTCGTTAATATCGTCTTTATTATCGTCGTTATTATCGTCGTTAATGTCGTCGTTAATATCGTCATTATCATCGTTGTTATCGTACTTATCATCCTCATAATTGTCGTCGTTAATATCGTCGTTATTTTGTCATAATCATCGTCGTTAATATCGTCGATAATATCGTCATTATCATCGTTGTAATCGTCCTTATTATCCTCATAATTATCGTCGTTAATATCGTCGTTATTTTGTCATAATCATCGTCGTTAATGTCGTCGTTATTATCGTCATTATCATCGTTGTTATCGTCCTTATCATCCTCATAATTATCGTCGTTAATATCGTCGTTATTTTGTCATAATCATCGTCGTTAATGTCGTCGTTATTATCGTCATTATCTTTGTTGTTATCGTCATAATTATCATAGTTAATATCGTCGTTATTATTGTCATTATCTTCTTTTTATCGTCGTTATTATCGTCGTTAATATCGTCTTTATTATCGTCGTTATTATCGTCGTTAATATCGTCGTTAATATCGTCATTATCATCGTTGTTATCGTCCTTATTATCCTCATAATTATCGTCGTTAATATCGTCGTTATTTTTTCATAATCATCGTCGTTAATGTCGTCGTTATTATCGTCATTATCTACGTTGTTATCGTCATAAATATCATCGTTAATATCGTCGTTATTATTGTCATTTTGTTCTTTTTATCGTCGTTATTATCGTCCTTATCATCCTCATAATTATCGTCGTTAATATCATCGTTATTTTGTCATAATCATCGTCGTTAATGTCGTCGTTATTATCGTCATTATCTTCGTTGTTATCGTCCTTATTATCCTCATAATTATCGTCGTTAATATCGTCGTTATTTTGTCATAATCATCGTCGTTAATGTCGTCGTTATTATCGTCATTATCATCGTTGTTATCGTCCTTATCATCCTCATAATTATCGTCGTTAATATCGTCGTTATTTTGTCATAATCATCGTCGTTAATGTCGTCGTTATTATCGTCATTATCTACGTTGTTATCGTCATAAATATCATCGTTAATATCGTCGTTATTATTTTCATTATCTTCTTTTTATCGTCGTTATTATCGTCCTTATCATCCTCATAATTATCGTCGTTAATATCGTCGTTATTTTGTCATAATCATCGTCGTTCATGTCGTCGTTATTATCGTCATTATCTTCGTTGTTATCGTCATAATTATCATCGTTAATATCGTCGTTATTATTGTCATTATCTTTTTTTTATCGTCGTTATTATCGTCGTTAATTTCGTCGTTAATATCGTCATTATCATCGTTGTTATCGTCCTTATCATCCTCATAATTGTCGTCGTTAATATCGTCGTTATTTTGTCATAATCATCGTCGTTAATGTCGTCGTTAATATCGTCATTATCATCGTTGTTATCGTCCTTATCATCCTCATAATTATCGTCGTTAATATCGTCGTTATTTTGTCATAATCATCGTCGTTAATGTCCTCGTTATTATCGTCATTATCATCGTTGTTATCGTCCTTATCATCCTCATAATTATCGTCGTTAATATCGTCGTTATTTTGTCATAATCATCGTCGTTAATGTCGTCGTTATTATCGTCATTATCTACGTTGTTATCGTCAGAAATATCATCGTTAATATCGTCGTTATTATTGTCATTATCTTCTTTTTATCGTCGTTATTATCGTCCTTATCATCCTCATAATTATCGTCGTTAATATCGTCGTTAATTTGTCATAATCATCGTCGTTCATGTCGTCGTTATTATCGTCATTATCTTCGTTGTTATAGTCATAATTATCGTCGTTAATATCGTCGTTATTATTGTCATTATCTTCTTTTTATCGTCGTTATTATCGTCGTTAATATCGTCTTTATTATCGTCGTTATTATCGTCGTTAATATCGTCGTTAATATCGTCATTATCATCGTTGTGATCGTCCTTATCATCGTCATAATTGTCGTCGTTAATATCGTCGTTATTTTGTCATAATCATCGTCGTTAATATCGTCGTTAATATCGTCATTATCATCATTGTTATCGTCCTTATTATCCTCATAATTATCGTCGTTAATATCGTCGTTATTTTGTCATAATCATCGTCGTTAATGTCGTCGTTATTATCGTCATTATCATCGTTGTTATCGTCATAAATATCATCGTTAATATCGTCGTTATTATTGTCATTTTCTTCTTTTTATCGTCGTTATTAACGTCGTTATTATCGTCGTTAATATCGTCGTTAATATCGTCATTATCATCGTTGTTATCGTCCTTATTATCCTCATAATTATCGTCGTTAATATCGTCGTTATTTTGTCATAATCATCGTCGTTAATGTCGTCGTTATTATCGTCATTATCTACGTTGTTATCGTCATAAATATCATCGTTAATATCGTCGTTATTATTGTCATTTTCTTCTTTTTATCGTCGTTATTATCGTCCTTATTATCCTCATAATTATCGTCGTTAATATCGTCGTTATTTTGTCATAATCATCGTCGTTTATGTCGTCGTTATTATCGTCATTATCATCGTTGTTATCGTCTTTATCATCCTCATAATTATCGTCGTTAATATCGTCGTTATTTTGTCATAATCATCGTCGTTAATGTCGTCGTTATTATCGTCATTATCTTCGTTGTTATCGTCATAATTATCATCGTTAATATCGTCGTTATTATTGTCATTATCTTCTTTTTATCGTATTTATTATCGTCGTTAATATCGTCTTTATTATCGTCGTTATTATCGTCGTTAATGTCGTCGTTAATATCGTCATTATCATCGTTGTTATCGTACTTATCATCCTCATAATTGTCGTCGTTAATATCGTCGTTATTTTGTCATAATCATCGTCGTTAATATCGTCGTTAATATCGTCATTATCATCGTTCTAATCGTCCTTATTATCCTCATAATTATCGTCGTTAATATCGTCGTTATTTTGTCATAATCATCGTCGTTTATGTCGTCGTTATTATCGTCATTATCATCGTTGTTATCGTCTTTATCATCCTCATAATTATCGTCGTTAATATCGTCGTTATTTTGTCATAATCATCGTCGTTAATGTCGTCGTTATTATCGTCATTATCTTCGTTGTTATCGTCATAATTATCATAGTTAATATCGTCGTTATTATTGTCATTATCTTCTTTTTATCGTCGTTATTATCGTCGTTAATATCGTCTTTATTATCGTCGTTATTATCGTCGTTAATATCGTCGTTAATATCGTCATTATCATCGTTGTTATCGTCCTTATTATCCTCATAATTATCGTCGTTAATATCGTCGTTATTTTGTCATAATCATCGTCGTTAATGTCGTCGTTATTATCGTCATTATCTACGTTGTTATCGTCATAAATATCATTGTTAATATCGTCGTTATTATTGTCATTTTCTTCTCTTTATCGTCGTTATTATCGTCGTTAATATCGTCGTTATTATCGTCGTTATTATCGTCGTTAATATCGTCGTTAATATCGTCATTATCATCGTTGTTATCGTCCTTATTATCCTCATAATTATCGTCGTTAATATCGTCGTTATTTTGTCATAATCACCGTCGTTAATGTCGTCGTTATTATCGTCATTATCATCGTTGTTATCGTACTTATCATCCTCATAATTATCGTCGTTAATATCGTCGTTATTTTGTCATAATCATCGTCGTTAATGTCGTCGTTATTTTCGTCATTATCTACGTTGTTATCGTCATAAATATCATCGTTAATTTCGTCGTTATTATTGTCATTATCTTCTTTTTACCGTCGTTATTATCGTCGTTAATATCGTCGTTATTATCGTCGTTATTATCGCCGTTAATATCGTCATTAATATCGTAATTATCATCGTTGTTATCGTCCTTATTATCCTCATAATTATCGTCGTTAATATCGTCGTTATTTTGTCATAATCATCGTCGTTAATGTCGTCGTTATTATCGTCATTATCATCGTTGTTATCGTCCTTATCATCCTCATAATTATCGTCGTTAATATCGTCGTTATTTTGTCATAATCATCGTCGTTAATGTCGTCGTTATTATCGTCATTATCTTCGTTGTTATCGTCATAATTATCATAGTTAATATCGTCGTTATTATTGTCATTATCTTCTTTTTATCGTCGTTATTATCGTCGTTAATATCGTCTTTATTATCGTCGTTATTATCGTCGTTAATATCGTCGTTAATATCGTCATTATCATAGTTGTTATCGTCCTTATTATCCTCATAATTATCGTCGTTAATATCGTCGTTATTTTGTCATAATCATCGTCGTTAATGTCGTCGTTATTATCGTCATTATCTACGTTGATATCGTCATAAATATCATCGTTAATATCGTCGTTATTATTGTCATTTTCTTCTTTTTATCGTCGTTATTATCGTCCTTATTATCCTCATAATTATCGTCGTTAATATCGCCATTATCATCGTTGTTATCGTCCTTATCATCCTCATAATTATCGTCGTTAATATCGTCGTTATTTTGTCATAATCATCGTCGATAATGTCGTCGTTATTATCGTCATTATCATCGTTGTTATCGTCCTTATCATCCTCATAATTATCGTCGTTAATATCGTCGTTATTTTGTCATAATCATCGTCGTTAATGTCGTCGTTATTATCGCCATTATCTACGTTGTTATCGTCATAAATATCATCGTTATTATCGTCGTTATTATTGTCATTATCTTCTTTTTATCGTCGTTATTATCGTCCTTATCATCCTCATAATTATCGTCGTTAATATCGTCGTTATTTTGTCATAATCATCGTCGTTCATGTCGTCGTTATTATCGTCATTATCTTCGTTGTTATCGTCATAATTATCATCGTTAATATCGTCGTTATTATTGTCATTATCTTCTTTTTATCGTCGTTATTATCGTCTTTATTATCGTCGTTATTATCGTCGTTAATATCGTCGTTAATATCGTCATTATCATCGTTGTTATCGTCCTTATCATCCTCATAATTGTCGTCGTTAATATCGTCGTTATTTTGTCATAATCATCGTCGTTAATATCGTCGTTAATATCGTCATTATCATCGTTGTTATCGTCCTTATCATCCTCATAATTGTCGTCGTTAATATCGTCGTTATTTTGTCATAATCATCGTCGTTAATATCGTCGTTAATATCGTCATTATCATCGTTGTTATCGTCCTTATTATCCTCATAATTATCGTCGTTAATATCGTCGATATTTTGTCATAATCATCGTCGTTAATGTCGTCGTTATTATCGTCATTATCATCGTTGTTATCGTCCTTATCATCCTCATAATTATCGCGTTAATATCGTCGTTATTTTGTCATAATCATCGTCGTTAATGTCGTCGTTATTATCGTCATTATCTTCGTTGTTATCGTCATAATTATCATAGTTAATATCGTCGTTATTATTGTCATTATCTTCTTTTTATCGTCGTTATTATCGTCGTTAATATCGTCTTTATTATCGTCGTTATTATCGTCGTTAATATCGTCGTTAATATCGTCATTATCATAGTTGTTATCGTCCTTATTATCCTCATAATTATCGTCGTTAATATCGTCGTTATTTTGTCATAATCATCGTCGTTAATGTCGTCGTTATTATCGTCATTATCTACGTTGATATCGTCATAAATATCATCGTTAATATCGTCGTTATTATTGTCATTTTCTTCTTTTTATCGTCGTTATTATCGTCCTTATTATCCTCATAATTATCGTCGTTAATATCGCCATTATCATCGTTGTTATCGTCCTTATCATCCTCATAATTATCGTCGTTAATATCGTCGTTATTTTGTCATAATCATCGTCGATAATGTCGTCGTTATTATCGTCATTATCATCGTTGTTATCGTCCTTATCATCCTCATAATTATCGTCGTTAATATCGTCGTTATTTTGTCATAATCATCGTCGTTAATGTCGTCGTTATTATCGTCATTATCTACGTTGTTATCGTCATAAATATCATCGTTATTATCGTCGTTATTATTGTCATTATCTTCTTTTTATCGTCGTTATTATCGTCCTTATCATCCTCATAATTATCGTCGTTAATATCGTCGTTATTTTGTCATAATCATCGTCGTTCATGTCGTCGTTATTATCGTCATTATCTTCGTTGTTATCGTCATAATTATCATCGTTAATATCGTCGTTATTATTGTCATTATCTTCTTTTTATCGTCGTTATTATCGTCTTTATTATCGTCGTTATTATCGTCGTTAATATCGTCGTTAATATCGTCATTATCATCGTTGTTATCGTCCTTATCATCCTCATAATTGTCGTCGTTAATATCGTCGTTATTTTGTCATAATCATCGTCGTTAATATCGTCGTTAATATCGTCATTATCATCGTTGTTATCGTCCTTATCATCCTCATAATTGTCGTCGTTAATATCGTCGTTATTTTGTCATAATCATCGTCGTTAATATCGTCGTTAATATCGTCATTATCATCGTTGTTATCGTCCTTATTATCCTCATAATTATCGTCGTTAATATCGTCGATATTTTGTCATAATCATCGTCGTTAATGTCGTCGTTATTATCGTCATTATCATCGTTGTTATCGTCCTTATCATCCTCATAATTATCGTCGTTAATATTGTCGTTATTTTGTCATAATCATCGTCGTTAATGTCGTCGTTATTATCGTCATTATCATCGTTGTTATCGTCTTTATCATCCTCATAATTATCGTCGTTAATATCGTCGTTATTTTGTCATAATAATCGTCGTTAATGTCGTCGTTATTATCGTCATTATCTTCGTTGTTATCGTCATAATTATCATAGTTAATATCGTCGTTATTATTGTCATTATCTTCTTTTTATCGTCGTTATTATCGTCGTTAATATCGTCTTTATTATCGTCGTTATTATCGTCGTTAATATCGTCGTTAATATCGTCAATATCATCGTTGTTATCGTCCTTATCATCCTCATAATTGTCGTCGTTAATATCGTCGTTATTTTGTCATAATCATCGTCGTTAATATCGTCGTTAATATCGTCATTATCATCGTTGTTATCGTCCTTATCATCCTCATAATTGTCGTCGTTAATATCGTCGTTATTTTGTCATAATCATCGTCGTTAATATCGTCGTTAATATCGTCATTATCATCGTTGTTATCGTCCTTATTATCCTCATAATTATCGTCGTTAATATCGTCGTTATTTTGTCATAATCATCGTCGTTAATGTCGTCGTTATTATCGTCATTATCATCGTTGTTATCGTCCTTATCATCCTCATAATTATCGTCGTTAATATGGTCGTTATTTTGTCATAATCATCGTCGTTAATGTCGTCGTTATTATCGTCATTATCATCGTTGTTATCGTCTTTATCATCCTCATAATTATCGTCGTTAATATCGTCGTTACTTTGTCATAATCATCGTCGTTAATGTCGTCGTTATTATCGTCATTATCTTCGTTGTTATCGTCATAATTATCATAGTTAATATCGTCGTTATTATTGTCATTATCTTCTTTTTATCGTCGTTATTATCGTCGTTAATATCGTCTTTATTATCGTCGTTATTATCGTCGTTAATATCGTCGTTAATATCGTCAATATCATCGTTGTTATCGTCCTTATTATACTCATAATTATCGTCGTTAATATCGTCGTTATTTTGTCATAATCATCGACGTTAATGTCGTCGTTATTATCGTCATTATCTACGTTGTTATCGTCATAAATATCATCGTTAATATGGTCGTTATTATTGTCATTTTCTTCTTTTTATCGTCGTTATTAACGTCGTTATTATCGTCGTTAAAATCGTCGTTAATATCGTCATTATCATCGTTGTTATCGTCCTTATTATCCTCATAATTATCGTCGTTAATATCGTCGTTACTTTGTCATAATCATCGTCGTTAATGTCGTCGTTATTATCGTCATTATCTACGTTGTTATCGTCATAAATATCATCGTTAATATCGTCGTTATTATTGTCATTTTCTTCTTTTTATCGTCGTTATTATCGTCCTTATTATCCTCATAATTATCGTCGTTAATATCGTCGTTATTTTGTCATAATCATCGTCGTTTATGTCGTCGTTATTATCGTCATTATCATCGTTGTTATCGTCTTTATCATCCTCATAATTATCGTCGTTAATATCGTCGTTATTTTGTCATAATCATCGTCGTTAATGTCGTCGTTATTATCGTCATTATCTTCGTTGTTATCGTCATAATTATCATCGATAATATCGTCGTTATTATTGTCATTATCTTCTTTTTATCGTCTTTATTATCGTCGTTAATATCGTCTTTATTATCGTCGTTATTATCGTCGTTAATGTCGTCGTTAATATCGTCATTATCATCGTTGTTATCGTACTTATCATCCTCATAATTGTCGTCGTTAATATCGTCGTTATTTTGTCATAATCATCGTCGTTAATATCGTTGTTAATATCGTCATTATCATCGTTGTAATCGTCCTTATTATCCTCATAATTATCGTCGTTAATATCGTCGTTATTTTGTCATAATCATCGTCGTTAATGTCGTCGTTATTATCCTCATTATCTACGTTGTTATCGTCATAAATATCATCTTTAATATCGTCGTTATTATTGTCATTTTCTTCTTTTTATCGTCGTTATTAACGTCGTTATTATCGTCGTTAATATCGTCGTTAATATCGTCATTATCATCGTTGTTATCGTCCTTATTATCCTCATAATTATCGTCGTTAATATCGTCGTTATTTTGTCATAATCATCGTCGTTAATGTCGTCGTTATTATCGTCATTATCTACGTTGTTATCGTCATAAATATCATCGTTAATATCGTCGTTATTATTGTCATTTTCTTCTTTTTATCGTCGTTATTATCGTCCTTATTATCCTCATAATTATCGTCGTTAATATCGTCGTTATTTTGTCATAATCATCGTCGTTCATGTCGTCGTTATTATCGTCATTATCTTCGTTGTTATCGTCATAATTATCATCGTTAATATCGTCGTTATTATTGTCATTATCTTCTTTTTATCGTCGTTATTATCGTCGTTAATATCGTCTTTATTATCGTCGTTATTATCGTCGTTAATATCGTCGTTAATATCGTCATTATCATCGTTGTTATCGTCCTTATCATCCTCATAATTGTCGTCGTTAATATCGTCGTTATTTTGTCATAATCATCGTCGTTAATATCGTCGTTAATATCGTCATTATCATCGTTGTTATCGTCCTTATTATCCTCATAATTATCGTCGTTAATATCGTCGTTATTTTGTCATAATCATCGTCGTTAATGTCGTCGTTATTATCGTCATTATCATCGTTGTTATCGTCCTTATCATCCTCATAATTATCGTCGTTAATATCGTCGTTATTTTGTCATAATCATCGTCGTTAATGTCGTCGTTATTATCGTCATTATCTTCGTTGTTATCGTCATAATTATCATCGTTAATATCGTCGTTATTATTGTCATTATCTTCTTTTATCGTCGTTATTATCGTCGTTAATATCGTCATTAATATCGTCATTATCATCGTT
Organism: Dolichovespula media; assembly: GCA_911387685.1. Taxonomy (NCBI): domain Eukaryota; kingdom Metazoa; phylum Arthropoda; class Insecta; order Hymenoptera; family Vespidae; genus Dolichovespula; species Dolichovespula media. The sequence goes on from OU426857.1 coordinate 7,506,016, forward strand.
GTTATCGTCTTTATTATCCTCATAATTATCGTCGTTAATATCGTCGTTATTTTGTCATAATCATCGTCGTTAATGTCGTCGTTATTATCGTCATTATCTACGTTGTTATCGTCATAAATATCATTGTTATTATCGTCGTTATTATTGTCATTTTCTTCTTTTTATCGTCGTTATTATCGTCGTTAATATCGTCGTTATTATCGTCGTAATTATCGTCGTTATTATCGTCGTTAATATCGTCATTATCATCGTTGTTATCGTCCTTATTATCCTCATAATTATCGTCGTTAATATCGTCGTTATTTTGTCATATTCATCGTCGTTAATGTCGTCGTTATTATCGTCATTATCTACGTTGTTATCGTCATAAATATCATCGATAATATCGTCGTTATTATTGTCATTATCTTCTTTTTATCGTCGTTATAAACGTCGTTATTATCGTCGTTAATATCGTCGTTAATATCGTCATTATCATCGTTGTTATCGTCCTTATTATCCTCATAATTATCGTCGTTAATATCGTCATTATCATCGTTGTTATCGTCCTTATTATCCTCATAATTATCGTCGTTAATATCGTCGTTATTTTGTCATAATCATCGTCGTTAATATCGTCGTTATTTTGTCATAATCATCGACGTTAATGTCGTCGTTATTATCGTCATTATCTACGTTGTTATCGTCATAATTATCATCGTTAATATCGTCGTTATTATTGTCATTATCTTCTTTTTATCGTCGTTATTATCGTCGTAAATATCGTCTTTATTATCGTCGTTATTATCGTCGTTAATATCGTCGTTAATATCGTCATTATCATCGTTGTTTTCGTCCTTATTATCCTCATAATTATCGTCGTTAATATCGTCGTTATTTTGTCATAATCATCGTCGTTAATATCGTCGTTATTTTGTCATAATCATCGTCGTTAATGTCGTCGTTATTATCGTCATTATCTACGTTGTTATCGTCATAAATATCATCGTTAATATCGTCGTTATTATTGTCATTTTCTTCTTTTTATCGTCGTTATTATCGTCGTTAATATCGTCGCTATTATCGTCGTTATTATCGTCGTTAATATCGTCGTTAATATCGTCATTACCATCGTTGTTATCGTCCTTATTATCCTTATAATTATCGTCGTTAATATCGTCGTTATTTTGTCATAATCATCGTCGTTAATGTCGTCGTTATTATCGTCATTATCTACGTTGTTATCGTCATAAATATCATCGATAATATCGTCGTTATTATTGTCATTATCTTCTTTTTATCGTCGTTATTAACGTCGTTATTATCGTCGTTAATATCGTCGTTAATATCGTCATTATCATCGTTGTTATCGTCCTTATTATCCTCATAATTATCGTCGTTAATATCGTCGTTAATTTGTCATAATCATCGTCGTTAATATCGTCGTTATTTTGTCATAATCATCGTCGTTAATGTCGTCGTTATTATCGTCATTATCTACGTTCTTATCGTCATAAATATCATTGTTAATATCGTCGTTATTATTGTCATTTCTTCTTTTTATCGTCGTTATTATCGTCGTTAATATCGTCGTTATTATCGTCGTTATTATCGTCGTTAATATCGTCGTTAATATCGTCATTATCATCGTTGTTATCGTCCTTATTATCCTCATAATTATCGTCGTTAATATCGTCGTCATTTTGTCATAATCATCGTCGTTAATGTCGTCGTTATTATCGTCATTATCATCGTTGTTATCGTCCTTATCATCCTCATAATTATCGTCGTTAATATCGTCGTTATTTTGTCATAATCATCGTCGTTAATGTCGTCGTTATTATCGTCATTATCTACGTTGTTATCGTCATAAATATCATCATTAATATCGTCGTTATTATTGTCATTATCTTCTTTTTATCGTCGTTATTATCGTCGTTAATATCGTCGTTATTATCGTCGTTAATATCGTCGTTATTATCGTCGTTATTATCGTCGTTAATATCGTCGTTAATATCGTCATTATCATCGTTGTTATCGTCCTTATTATCCTCATAATTATCGTCGTTAATATCGTCGTCATTTTGTCATAATCATCGTCGTTAATGTCGTCGTTATTATCGCCATTATCATCGTTGTTATCGTCCTTATCATCCTCATAATTATCGTCGTTAATATCGTCTTTATTTTGTCATAATCATCGTCGTTAATGTCGTCGTTAATATCGTCATTATCATCGTTGTTATCGTCCTTATCATCCTCATAATTATCGTCGTTAATATCGTCGTTATTTTGTCATAATCATCGTCGTTAATGTCGTCGTTATTATCGTCATTATCATCGTTGTTTTCGTCATAAATATCATCATTAATATCGTCGTTATTATTGTCATTATCTTCTTTTTATCGTCGTTATTATCGTCGTTAATATCGTCGTTATTATCGTCGTTAATATCGTCGTTATTATCGTCGTTATTATCGTCGTTAATATCGTCGTTAATATCGTCATTATCATCGTTGTTATCGTCCTTATTATCCTCATAATTATCGTCGTTAATATCGTCGTCATTTTGTCATAATCATCGTCGTTAATGTCGTCGTTATTATCGTCATTATCATCGTTGTTATCGTCCTTATCATCCTCAAAATTATCGTCGTTAATATCGTCGTTATTTTGTCATAATCATCGTCGTTAAAGTCGTCGTTAATATCGTCATTATCATCGTTGTTATCGTCCTTATTATCCTCATAATTATCGTCGTTAATATCGTCGTTATTTTGTCATAATCATCGTCGTTAATGTCGTCGTTATTATCGTCATTATCATCGTTGTTATCGTCCTTATCATCCTCATAATTATCGTCGTTAACATCGTCGTTATTTTGTCATAATCATCGTCGTTAATGTCGTCGTTATTATCGTCATTATCATCGTTGTTATCGTCCTTATCATCCTCTTAATTATCGTCGTTAATATCGTCGTTATTTTGTCATAATCATCGTCGTTAATGTCGTCGTTATTATCGTCATTATCTTAGTTGTTATCGTCATAATTATCATCGTTAATATCGTCGTTATTATTGTCATTATCTTCTTTTTATCGTCGTTATTATCGTCGTTAATATCGTCTTTATTATCGTCGTTATTATCGTCGTTAATATCGTCGTTAATATCGTCATTATCATCGTTGTTATCGTCCTTATTATCCTCATAATTATCGTCGTTAATATCGTCGTTATATTGTCATAATCATCGTCGTTAATGTCGTCGTTATTATCGTCATTATCATCGTTGTTATCGTCCGTATCATCCTCATAATTATCGTCGTTAATATCGTCGTTATTTTGTCATAATCATCGTCGTTAATGTCGTCGTTATTATCGTCATTATCTTAGTTGTTATCGTCATAATTATCATCGTTAATATCGTCGTTAATATCGTCGTTATTTTGTCATAATCATCGTCGTTAATGTCGTCGTTATTATCGTCATTATCTTCGTTGTTATCGTCATAATTATCATCGTTAATATCGTCGTTATTATTGTCATTATCTTCTTTTTATCGTCGTTATTATCGTCGTTAATATCGTCTTTATTATCGTCGTTATTATCGTCGTTAATATCGTCGTTAATATCGTCATTATCATCGTTGTTATCGTCCTTATCATCCTCATAATTGTCGTCGTTAATATCGTCGTTATTTTGTCATAATCATCGTCGTTAATATCGTCGTTAATATCGTCATTATCATCGTTGTTATCGTCCTTATTATCCTCATAATTATCGTCGTTAATATCGTCGTTATATTGTCATAATCATCGTCGTTAATGTCGTCGTTATTATCGTCATTATCATCGTTGTTATCGTCCTTATCATCCTCATAATTATCGTCGTTAATATCGTCGTTATTTTGTCATAATCATCGTCGTTAATGTCGTCGTTATTATCGTCATTATCTTCGTTGTTATCGTCATAATTATCATCGTTAATATCGTCGTTATTATTGTCATTATCTTCTTTTATCGTCGTTATTATCGTCGTTAATATCGTCATTAATATCGTCATTATCATCGTTGTTATCGTCTTTATTATCCTCATAATTATCGTCGTTAATATCGTCGTTATTTTGTCATAATCATCGTCGTTAATGTCGTCGTTATTATCGTCATTATCATCGTTGTTATCGTCCTTATCATCCTCATAATTATCGTCGTTAATATCGTCGTTATTTTGTCATAATCATCGTCGTTAATGTCGTCGTTATTATCGTCATTATCTTCGTTGTTATCGTCATAATTATCATCGTTAATATCGTCGTTATTATTGTCATTATTTTCTTTTTATCGTCGTTATTATCGTCGTTAATATCGTCTTTATTATCGTCGTTATTATCGTCGTTAATATCGTCGTTAATATCGTCATTATCATCGTTGATATCGTCCTTATTATCCTCATAATTATCGTCGTTAATATCGTCGTTATTTTGTCATAATCATCGTCGTTAATGTCGTCGTTATTATCGTCATTATCTTCGTTGTTATCGTCATAATTATCATAGTTAATATCGTCGTTATTATTGTCATTATCTTCTTTTTATCGTCGTTATTATCGTCGTTAATATCGTCTTTATTATCGTCGTTATTATCGTCGTTAATATCGTCATTATCATCGTTGTTATCGTCCTTATTATCCTCATAAATATTGTCGTTAATATCGTCGTTATTTTGTCATAATCATCGTCGTTAATGTCGTCGTTATTATCGTCATTATCTACGTTGTTATCGTCATAAATATCATTGTTAATATCGTCGTTATTATTGTCATTTTCTTCTTTTTATCGTCGTTATTATCGTCGTTAATATCGTCGTTATTATCGTCGTTATTATCGTCGTTAATATCGTCGTTAATATCGTCATTATCATCGTTGTTATCGTCCTTATTATCCTCATAATTATCGTCGTTAAAATCGTCGTTATTTTGTCATAATCATCGTCGTTAATGTCGTCGTTATTATCGTCATTATCTACGTTGTTATCGTCATAAATATCATCGATAATATCGTCGTTATTATTGTCATTATCTTCTTTTTATCGTCGTTATTAACGTCGTTATTATCGTCGTTAATATCGTCGTTAATATCGTCATTATCATCGTTGTTATCGTCCTTATTATCCTCATAATTATCGTCGTTAATATCGTCGTTATTTTGTCATAATCATCGTCGTTAATATCGTCGTTATTTTGTCATAATCATCGACGTTAATGTCGTCGTTATTATCGTCATTATCTTCGTTGTTATCGTCATAATTATCATCGTTAATATCGTCGTTATTATTGTCATTATCTTCTTTTTATCGTCGTTACTATCGTCGTAAATATCGTCTTTATTATCGTCGTTATTATCGTCGTTAATATCGTCGTTAATATCGTCATTATCATCGTTGTTATCGTCCTTATCATCCTCATAATTGTCGTCGTTAATATCGTCGTTATTTTGTCATAATCATCGTCGTTAATATCGTCGTTAATATCGTCATTATCATCGTTGTTATCGTCCTTATTATCCTCATAATTATCGTCGTTAATATCGTCGTTATTTTGTCATAATCATCGTCGTTAATGTCGTCGTTATTATCGTCATTATCATCGTTGTTATCGTCCTTATCATCCTCATAATTATCGTCGTTAATATCGTCGTTATTTTGTCATAATCATCGTCGTTAATGTCGTCGTTATTATCGTCATTATCTACGTTGTTATCGTCATAAATATCATCGTTAATATCGTCGTTATTATTGACATTATCTTCTTTTTATCGTCGTTATTATCGTCGTTAATATCGTCTTTATTATCGTCGTTATTATCGTCGTTAATATCGTCGTTAATATCGTCATTATCATCGTTGTTATCGTCCTTATTATCCTCATAATTATCGTCGTTAATATCGTCGTTATTTTGTCATAATCATCGTCGTTAATGTCGTCGTTATTATCGTCATTATCTACGTTGTTATCGTCATAAATATCATCGATAATATCGTCGTTATTATTGTCATTTTCTTCTTTTTATCGTCGTTATTATCGTCGTTAATATCGTCGTTATTATCGTCGTTATTATCGTCGTTAATATCGTCGTTAATATCGTCATTATCATCGTTGTTATCGTCCTTATTATCCTCATAATTATCGTCGTTAATATCGTCGTTATTTTGCCATAATCATCGTCGTTAATGTCGTCGTTATTATCGTCATTATCATCGTTGTTATCGTCCTTATCCTCATAATTATCGTCGTTAATATCGTCGTTATTTTGTAATAATCATCGTCGCCAATGTCGACGTTATTATCGTCATTATCTACGTTGTTATCGTCATAAATATCATCGTTAATATCGTCGTTATTATTGTCATTATCTTCTTTTTATCGTCGTTATTATCGTCGTTAATATCGTCGTTATTATCGTCGTTAATATCGTCGTTATTATCGTCGTTATTATCGCCGTTAATATCGTCATTAATATCGTCATTATCATCGTTGTTATCGTCCTTATTATCCTCATAATTATCGTCGTTAATATCGTCGTTATTTTGTCATAATCGTCGTCGTTAATGTCGTCGTTATTATCGTCATTATCATCGTTGTTATCGTCCTTATCATCCTCATAATTGTCGTCGTTAATATCGTCGTTATTTTGTCATAATCATCGTCGTTAATATCGTCGTTAATATCGTCATTATCATCGTTGTTATCGTCCTTATTATCCTCATAATTATCGTCGTTAATATCGTCGTTATTTTGTCATAATCATCGTCGTTAATGCCGTCGTTATTATCGTCATTATCATCGTTGTTATCGTTCTTATCATCCTCATAATTATCGTCGTTAATATCGTCGTTATTTTGTCATAATCATCGTCGTTAATGTCGTCGTTATTATCGTCATTATCTTCGTTGTTATCGTCATAATTATCATCGTTAATATCGTCGTTATTATTGTCATTATCTTCTTTTTATCGTCGTTATTATCGTCGTTAATATCGTCGTTAATATCGTCATTATCATCGTTGTTATCGTCCTTATCATCCTAATAATTATCGTCGTTAATATCGTCGTTATTTTGTAATAATCATCGTCGTTAATGTCGTCGTTATTATCGTCATTATCATCGTTGTTATCGTCCTTATTATCCTCATAATTATCGTCGTTAATATCGTCGTTATTTTGTCATAATCATCGTCGTTAATATCGTCGTTATTTTATCATAATCATCGTCGTTAATGTCGTCGTTATTATCGTCATTATTTACGTTGTTATCGTCATAAATATCATCGTTAATATCGTCGTTATTATTGTCATTTTCTTCTTTTTATCGTCGTTATTATCGTCGTTAATATCGTCGTTATTATCGTCGTTATTATCGTCGTTAATATCGTCGTTAATATCGTCATTATCATCGTTGTTATCGTCCTTATTATCCTCATAATTATCGTCGTTAATATCGTCGTTATTTTGTCATAATCATCGTCGTTAATGTCGTCGTTATTATCGTCATTATCATCGTTGTTATCGTCCTTATCATCCTCATAATTATCGTCGTTAACATCGTCGTTATTTTGTCATAATCATCGTCGTTAATGTCGTCGTTATTATCGTCATTATCATCGTTGTTATCGTCCTTATCATCCTCTTAATTATCGTCGTTAATATCGTCGTTATTTTGTCATAATCATCGTCGTTAATGTCGTCGTTATTATCGTCATTATCTTAGTTGTTATCGTCATAATTATCATCGTTAATATCGTCGTTATTATTGTCATTATCTTCTTTTTATCGTCGTTATTATCGTCGTTAATATCGTCTTTATTATCGTCGTTATTATCGTCGTTAATATCGTCGTTAATATCGTCATTATCATCGTTGTTATCGTCCTTATTATCCTCATAATTATCGTCGTTAATATCGTCGTTATATTGTCATAATCATCGTCGTTAATGTCGTCGTTATTATCGTCATTATCATCGTTGTTATCGTCCGTATCATCCTCATAATTATCGTCGTTAATATCGTCGTTATTTTGTCATAATCATCGTCGTTAATGTCGTCGTTATTATCGTCATTATCTTAGTTGTTATCGTCATAATTATCATCGTTAATATCGTCGTTAATATCGTCGTTATTTTGTCATAATCATCGTCGTTAATGTCGTCGTTATTATCGTCATTATCTTAGTTGTTATCGTCATAATTATCATCGTTAATATCGTCGTTATTATTGTCATTATCTTCTTTTTATCGTCGTTATTATCGTCGTTAATATCGTCTTTATTATCGTCGTTATTATCGTCGTTAATATCGTCGTTAATATCGTCATTATCATCGTTGTTATCGTCCTTATCATCCTCATAATTGTCGTCGTTAATATCGTCGTTATTTTGTCATAATCATCGTCGTTAATATCGTCGTTAATATCGTCATTATCATCGTTGTTATCGTCCTTATTATCCTCATAATTATCGTCGTTAATATCGTCGTTATTTTGTCATAATCATCGTCGTTAATGTCGTCGTTATTATCGTCATTATCATCGTTGTTATCGTCCTTATCATCCTCATAATTATCGTCGTTAATATCGTCGTTATTTTGTCATAATCATCGTCGTTAATGTCGTCGTTATTATCGTCATTATCTTCGTTGTTATCGTCATAATTATCATCGTTAATATCGTCGTTATTATTGTCATTATCTTCTTTTATCGTCGTTATTATCGTCGTTAATATCGTCATTAATATCGTCATTATCATCGTTGTTATCGTCTTTATTATCCTCATAATTATCGTCGTTAATATCGTCGTTATTTTGTCATAATCATCGTCGTTAATGTCGTCGTTATTATCGTCATTATCATCGTTGTTATCGTCCTTATCATCCTCATAATTATCGTCGTTAATATCGTCGTTATTTTGTCATAATCATCGTCGTTAATGTCGTCGTTATTATCGTCATTATCTTCGTTGTTATCGTTATAATTATCATCGTTAATATCGTCGTTATTATTGACATTATCTTCTTTTTATCGTCGTTATTATCGTCGTTAATATCGTCTTTATTATCGTCGTTATTATCGTCGTTATTATCGTCGTTAATATCGTCATTATCATCGTTGTTATCGTCCTTATCATCCTCATAATTGTCGTCGTTAATATCGCCGTTATTTTGTCATAATCATCGTCGTTAATATCGTCGTTAATATCGTCATTATCATCGTTGTTATCGTCCTTATTATCCTCATAATTATCGTCGTTAATATCGTCGTTATATTGTCATAATCATCGTCGTTAATGTCGTCGTTATTATCGTCATTATCATCGTTGTTATCGTCCGTATCATCCTCATAATTATCGTCGTTAATATCGTCGTTATTTTGTCATAATCATCGTCGTTAATGTCGTCGTTATTATCGTCATTATCTACGTTGTTATCGTCATAAATATCATCGATAATATCGTCGTTATTATTGTCATTATCTTCTTTTTATCGTCGTTATTAACGTCGTTATTATCGTCGTTAATATCGTCGTTAATATCGTCATTATCATCGTTGTTATCGTCCTTATTATCCTCATAATTATCGTCGTTAATATCGTCGTTATTTTGTCATAATCATCGTCGTTAATGTCGTCGGTATTATCGTCATTATCATCGTTGTTATCGTCCTTATCATCCTCATAATTATCGTCGTTAATATCGTCGTTATTTTGTCATAATCATCGTCGTTAATGTCGTCGTTATTATCGTCATTATCTTCGTTGTTATCGTCATAATTATCATCGTTAATATCGTCGTTATTATTGTCATTATCTTCTTTTATCGTCGTTATTATCGTCGTTAATATCGTCATTAATATAGTCATTATCATCGTTGTTATCGTCTTTATTATCCTCATAATTATCGTCGTTAATATCGTCGTTATTTTGTCATAATCATCGTCGTTAATGTCGTCGTTATTATCGTCATTATCATCGTTGTTATCGTCCTTATCATCCTCATAATTATCGTCGTTATTTTGTCATAATCATCGGCGTTAATGTCGTCGTTATTATCGTCATTATTTTCGTTGTTATCGTTATAATTATCATCGTTAATATCGTCGTTATTATTGTCATTATTTTCTTTTTATCGTCGTTATTATCGTCGTTAATATCGTCTTTATTATCGTCGTTATTATCGTCGTTAATATCGTCGTTAATATCGTCATTATAATCGTTGTTATCGTCCTTATTATCCTCATAATTATCGTCGTTAATATCGTCGTTATTTTGTCATAATCATCGTCGTTAATGTCGTCGTTATTATCGTCATTATCTACGTTTCCTATCGTCCGTATCATCCTCATAATTATCGTCGTTAATATCGTCGTTATTTTGTCATAATCATCGTCGTTAATGTCGTCGTTATTATCGTCATTATCTTCGTTGTTATCGTCATAATTATCATCGTTAATATCGTCGTTATTATTGTCATTATCTTCTTTTTATCGTCGTTATTATCGTCGTTATTATTGTCATTATCTTCTTTTTATCGTCGTTATTATCGTCGTAAATATCGTCTTTATTATCGTCGTTATTATCGTCGTTAATATCGTCGTTATTATCGTCATTATCATCGTTGTTATCGTCCTTATCATCCTCATAATTATCGTCGTTAATATCGTCGTTATTTTGTCATAATCATCGTCGTTAATGTCGTCGTTATTATCGTCATTATCTTCGTTGTTATCGTCATAATTATCATCGTTAATATCGTCGTTATTATTGTCATTATCTGCATTTTATCGTCGTTATTATCGTCGTTAATATCATCATTAATATCGTCGTTATCATCGTTGTTATCGTCCTTATTATCCTCATAATTATCGTCGTTAATATCGTCGTTATTTTGTCATAATCATCGTCGTTAATGTCGTCGTTATTATCGTCATTATCATCGTTGTTATCGTCCTTATCATCCTCATAATTATCGTCGTTAATATCGTCGTTATTTTGTCATAATCATCGTCGTTAATGTCGTCGTTATTATCGTCATTATTTTCGTTGTTATCGTTATAATTATCATCGTTAATATCGTCGTTATTATTGTCATTATTTTCTTTTTATCGTCGTTATTATCGTCGTTAATATCGTCTTTATTATCGTCGTGATTATCGTCGTTAATATCGTCGTTAATATCGTCATTATCATCGTTGTTATCGTCCTTATTATCCTCAAAATTATCGTCGTTAATATCGTCGTTATTTTGTCATAATCATCGTCGTTAATGTCGTCGTTATTATCGTCATTATCATCGTTGTTATCGTCCTTATCCTCATAATTATCGTCGTTAATATCGTCGTTATTTTGTAATAATCATCGTCGTTAATGTCGTCGTTATTATCGTCATTATCTACGTTGTTATCGTCATAAATATCATCGTTAATATCGTCGTTATTATTGTCATTATCTTCTTTTTATCGTCGTTATTATCGTCGTTAATATCGTCGTTATTATCGTCGTTAATATCGTCGTTATTATCGTCGTTATTATCGCCGTTAATATCGTCATTAATATCGTCATTATCATCGTTGTTATCGTCCTTATTATCCTAATAATTATCGTCGTTAATATTGTCGTTATTTTGTCATAATCGTCGTCGTTAATGTCGTCGTTATTATCGTCATTATAATCGTTGTTATCGTTCTTATCATCCTCATAATTGTCGTCGTTAATATCGTCGTTATTTTGTCATAATCATCGTCGTTAATATCGTCATTATCATCGTTGTTATCGTCCTTATTATCCTCATAATTATCGTCGTTAATTTCGTCGTTATTTTGTCATAATCATCGTCGTTAATGGCGTCGTTATTATCGTCATTATCATCGTTGTTATCGTTCTTATCATCCTCATAATTATCGTCGTTAATATCGTCGTTATTTTGTCATAATCATCGTCGTTAATGTCGTCGTTATTATCGTCATTATCTTCGTTGTTATCGTCATAATTAACATCGTTAATATCGTCGTTATTATTGTCATTATCTTCTTTTTATCGTCGTTATTATCGTCGTTAATATCGTCGTTAATATCGTCATTATCATCGTTGTTATCGTCCTTATCATCCTCATAATTATCGTCGTTAATATCGTCGTTATTTTGTCATAATCATCGTCGTTAATGTCGTCGTTATTATCGTCATTATCATCGTTGTTATCGTCCTTATTATCCTCATAAATATCGTCGTTAATATCGTCGTTATTTTGTCATAATCATCGTCGTTAATATCGTCGTTATTTTGTCATTATCTTCTTTTTATCGTCGTTATTATCGTCGTTAATATCGTCTTTATTATCGTCGTTATTATCGTCGTTAATATCGTCGTTAATATCGTCATTATAATCGTTGTTATCGTCCTTATTATCCTCATAATTATCATCGTTAATATCGTCGTTATTTTGTCATAATCATCGTCGTTAATATCGTCGTTATTTTGTCATAATCATCGTCGTTAATGTCGTCGTTATTATCGTCATTATCTACGTTGTTATCGTCATAAATATCATCGTTAATATCGTCGTTATTATTGCCATTTTCTTCTTTTTATCGTCGTTATTATCGTCGTTAATATCGTCGTTATTATCGTCGTTATTATCGTCGTTAATATCGTCGTTAATATCGTCATTATCATCGTTGTTATCGTCCTTATTATCCTCATAATTATCGTCGTTAATATCGTCGTTATTTTGTCATAATCATCGTCGTTAATGTCGTCGTTATTATCGTCATTATCATCGTTGTTATCGTCCTTATCATCCTCATAATTATCGTCGTTAATATCGTCGTTATTTTGTCATAATCATCGTCGTTAATGTCGTCGTTATTATCGTCATTATCTTCGTTGTTATCGTCATAATTATCATCGTTAATATCGTCGTTATTATTGTCATTATATTCTTTTTATCGTCGTTATTATCGTCGTTAATATCGTCTTTATTATCGTCGTTATTATCGTCGTTAATATCGTCGTTAATATCGTCATTATCATCGTTGTTATCGTCCTTATTATCCTCATAATTTTCGTCGTTAATATCGTCGTTATTTTGTCATAATCATCGTCGTTAATGTCGTCTTTATTATCGTCATTATCTACGTTGTCATCGTCATAAATATCATCGATAATATCGTCGTTATTATTGTCATTATCTTCTTTTTATCGTCGTTATTAACGTCGTTATTATCGTCGTTAATATCGTCGTTAATATCGTCATTATCATCGTTGTTATCGTCCTTATTATCCTCATAATTATCGTCGTTATTATCGTCGTTATTTTGTCATAATCATCGTCGTTAATATCGTCGTTATTTTGTCATAATCATCGTCGTTATGGTCGTCGTTATTATCGTCATTATTTACGTTGTTATCGTCATAAATATCATCGTTAATATCGTCGTTATTATTGTCATTTTCTTCTTTTTATCGTCGTTATTATCGTCGTTAATATCGTCGTTATTATCGTCGTTATTATCGTCGTTAATATCGTCGTTAATATCGTCATTATCATCGTTGTTATCGTCCTTATCATCCTCATAATTATCGTCGTTAATATCGTCGTTATTTTGTCATAATCGTCGTCGTTAATGTCGTCGTTATTATCGTCATTATAATCGTTGTTATCGTTCTTATCATCCTCATAATTGTCGTCGTTAATATCGTCGTTATTTTGTCATAATCATCGTCGTTAATATCGTCATTATCATCGTTGTTATCGTCCTTATTATCCTCATAATTATCGTCGTTAATTTCGTCGTTATTTTGTCATAATCATCGTCGTTAATGGCGTCGTTATTATCGTCATTATCATCGTTGTTATCGTTCTTATCATCCTCATAATTATCGTCGTTAATATCGTCGTTATTTTGTCATAATCATCGTCGTTAATGTCGTCGTTATTATCGTCATTATCTTCGTTGTTATCGTCATAATTAACATCGTTAATATCGTCGTTATTATTGTCATTATCTTCTTTTTATCGTCGTTATTATCGTCGTTAATATCGTCGTTAATATCGTCATTATCATCGTTGTTATCGTCCTTATCATCCTCATAATTATCGTCGTTAATATCGTCGTTATTTTGTCATAATCATCGTCGTTAATGTCGTCGTTATTATCGTCATTATCATCGTTGTTATCGTCCTTATTATCCTCATAAATATCGTCGTTAATATCGTCGTTATTTTGTCATAATCATCGTCGTTAATATCGTCGTTATTTTGTCATTATCTTCTTTTTATCGTCGTTATTATCGTCGTTAATATCGTCTTTATTATCGTCGTTATTATCGTCGTTAATATCGTCGTTAATATCGTCATTATAATCGTTGTTATCGTCCTTATTATCCTCATAATTATCATCGTTAATATCGTCGTTATTTTGTCATAATCATCGTCGTTAATATCGTCGTTATTTTGTCATAATCATCGTCGTTAATGTCGTCGTTATTATCGTCATTATCTACGTTGTTATCGTCATAAATATCATCGTTAATATCGTCGTTATTATTGCCATTTTCTTCTTTTTATCGTCGTTATTATCGTCGTTAATATCGTCGTTATTATCGTCGTTATTATCGTCGTTAATATCGTCGTTAATATCGTCATTATCATCGTTGTTATCGTCCTTATTATCCTCATAATTATCGTCGTTAATATCGTCGTTATTATGTCATAATCATCGTCGTTAATGTCGTCGTTATTATCGTCATTATCATCGTTGTTATCGTCCTTATCATCCTCATAATTATCGTCGTTAATATCGTCGTTATTTTGTCATAATCATCGTCGTTAATGTCGTCGTTATTATCGTCATTATCTTCGTTGTTATCGTCATAATTATCATCGTTAATATCGTCGTTATTATTGTCATTATATTCTTTTTATCGTCGTTATTATCGTCGTTAATATCGTCTTTATTATCGTCGTTATTATCGTCGTTAATATCGTCGTTAATATCGTCATTATCATCGTTGTTATCGTCCTTATTATCCTCATAATTATCGTCGTTAATATCGTCGTTATTTTGTCATAATCATCGTCGTTAATGTCGTCTTTATTATCGTCATTATCTACGTTGTCATCGTCATAAATATCATCGATAATATCGTCGTTATTATTGTCATTATCTTCTTTTTATCGTCGTTATTAACGTCGTTATTATCGTCGTTAATATCGTCGTTAATATCGTCATTATCATCGTTGTTATCGTCCTTATTATCCTCATAATTATCGTCGTTATTATCGTCGTTATTTTGTCATAATCATCGTCGTTAATATCGTCGTTATTTTGTCATAATCATCGTCGTTATGGTCGTCGTTATTATCGTCATTATTTACGTTGTTATCGTCATAAATATCATCGTTAATATCGTCGTTATTATTGTCATTTTCTTCTTTTTATCGTCGTTATTATCGTCGTTAATATCGTCGTTATTATCGTCGTTATTATCGTCGTTAATATCGTCGTTAATATCGTCATTATCATCGTTGTTATCGTCCTTATCATCCTCATAATTATCGTCGTTAATATCGTCGTTATTTTGTCATAATCATCGTCGTTAATGTCGTCGTTATTATCGTCATTATCTTCGTTGTTATCGTCATAATTATCATCGTTATTATCGTCGTTATTATTGTCATTATCTTCTTTTTATCGTCTTTATTATCGTCGTTAATATCGTCTTTATTATCGTCGTTATTATCGTCGTTAATGTCGTCGTTAATATCGTCATTATCATCGTTGTTATCGTACTTATCATCCTCATAATTGTCGTCGTTAATATCGTCGTTATTTTGTCGTAATCGTCGTCGTAAATGTCGTCGTTATTATCGTCATTATCATCGTTGTTATCGTCCTTATTATCCTCATAATTATCGTCGTTAATATCGTCGTTATTTTGTCATAATCATCGTCGTTAATGTCGTCGTTATTATCGTCATTATCATCGTTGTTATCGTCCTTATCATCCTCATAATTATCGTCGTTAATATCGTCGTTATTTTGTCATAATCATCGTCGTTAATGTCGTCGTTATTATCGTCATTATCTTCGTTGTTATCGTCATAATTATCATCGTTAATATCGTCGTTATTATTGTCATTATCTTCTTTTATCGTCGTTATTATCGTCGTTAATATCGTCATTAATATAGTCAATATCATCGTTGTTATCGTCTTTATTATCATCATAATTATCGTCGTTAATATCGTCGTTATTTTGTCATAATCATCGTCGTTAATGTCGTCGTTATTATCGTCATTATCATCGTTGTTATCGTCCTTATCATCCTCATAATTATCGTCGTTAATATCGTCGTTATTTTGTCATAATCATCGGCGTTAATGTCGTCGTTATTATCGTCATTATTTTCGTTGTTATCGTTATAATTATCATCGTTAATATCGTCGTTATTATTGTCATTATTTTCTTTTTATCGTCGTTATTATCGTCGTTAATATCGTCGTTATTTTGTCATAATCATCGTCGTTAATGTCGTCGTTATTATCGTCATTATCATCGTTGTTATCGTCCTTATCCTCATAATTATCGTCGTTAATATCGTCGTTATTTTGTAATAATCATCGTCGTTAATGTCGTCGTTATTATCGTCATTATCTACGTTGTTATCGTCATAAATATCATCGTTAATATCGTCGTTATTATTGTCATTATCTTCTTTTTATCGTCGTTATTATCGTCGTTAATATCGTCGTTATTATCGTCGTTAATATCGTCGTTATTATCGTCGTTATTATCGCCGTTAATATCGTCATTAATATCGTCATTATCATCGTTGTTATCGTCCTTATTATCCTAATAATTATCGTCGTTAATATCGTCGTTATTTTGTCATAATCGTCGTCGTTAATGTCGTCGTTATTATCGTCATTATAATCGTTGTTATCGTTCTTATCATCCTCATAATTGTCGTCGTTAATATCGTCGTTATTTTGTCATAATCATCGTCGTTAATATCGTCATTATCATCGTTGTTATCGTCCTTATTATCCTCATAATTATCGTCGTTAATTTCGTCGTTATTTTGTCATAATCATCGTCGTTAATGGCGTCGTTATTATCGTCATTATCATCGTTGTTATCGTCCTTATCATCCTCATAATTATCGTCGTTAATATCGTCGTTATTTTGTCATAATCATCGTCGTTAATGTCGTCTTTATTATCGTCATTATCTACGTTGTCATCGTCATAAATATCATCGATAATATCGTCGTTATTATTGTCATTATCTTCTTTTTATCGTCGTTATTATCGTCGTTAATATCGTCGTTAATATCGTCATTATCATCGTTGTTATCGTCCTTATCATCCTCATAATTATCGTCGTTAATATCGTCGTTATTTTGTCATAATCATCGTCGTTAATGTCGTCGTTATTATCGTCATTATCATCGTTGTTATCGTCCTTATTATCCTCATAAATATCGTCGTTAATATCGTCGTTATTTTGTCATAATCATCGTCGTTAATATCGTCGTTATTTTGTCATTATCTTCTTTTTATCGTCGTTATTATCGTCGTTAATATCGTCTTTATTATCGTCGTTATTATCGTCGTTAATATCGTCGTTAATATCGTCATTATAATCGTTGTTATCGTCCTTATTATCCTCATAATTATCATCGTTAATATCGTCGTTATTTTGTCATAATCATCGTCGTTAATATCGTCGTTATTTTGTCATAATCATCGTCGTTAATGTCGTCGTTATTATCGTCATTATCTACGTTGTTATCGTCATAAATATCATCGTTAATATCGTCGTTATTATTGCCATTTTCTTCTTTTTATCGTCGTTATTATCGTCGTTAATATCGTCGTTATTATCGTCGTTATTATCGTCGTTAATATCGTCGTTAATATCGTCATTATCATCGTTGTTATCGTCCTTATTATCCTCATAATTATCGTCGTTAATATCGTCGTTATTTTGTCATAATCATCGTCGTTAATGTCGTCGTTATTATCGTCATTATCATCGTTGTTATCGTCCTTATCATCCTCATAATTATCGTCGTTAATATCGTCGTTATTTTGTCATAATCATCGTCGTTAATGTCGTCGTTATTATCGTCATTATCTTCGTTGTTATCGTCATAATTATCATCGTTAATATCGTCGTTATTATTGTCATTATATTCTTTTTATCGTCGTTATTATCGTCGTTAATATCGTCTTTATTATCGTCGTTATTATCGTCGTTAATATCGTCGTTAATATCGTCATTATCATCGTTGTTATCGTCCTTATTATCCTCATAATTATCGTCGTTAATATCGTCGTTATTTTGTCATAATCATCGTCGTTAATGTCGTCTTTATTATCGTCATTATCTACGTTGTCATCGTCATAAATATCATCGATAATATCGTCGTTATTATTGTCATTATCTTCTTTTTATCGTCGTTATTAACGTCGTTATTATCGTCGTTAATATCGTCGTTAATATCGTCATTATCATCGTTGTTATCGTCCTTATTATCCTCATAATTATCGTCGTTATTATCGTCGTTATTTTGTCATAATCATCGTCGTTAATATCGTCGTTATTTTGTCATAATCATCGTCGTTATGGTCGTCGTTATTATCGTCATTATTTACGTTGTTATCGTCATAAATATCATCGTTAATATCGTCGTTATTATTGTCATTTTCTTCTTTTTATCGTCGTTATTATCGTCGTTAATATCGTCGTTATTATCGTCGTTATTATCGTCGTTAATATCGTCGTTAATATCGTCATTATCATCGTTGTTATCGTCCTTATCATCCTCATAATTATCGTCGTTAATATCGTCGTTATTTTGTCATAATCGTCGTCGTTAATGTCGTCGTTATTATCGTCATTATAATCGTTGTTATCGTTCTTATCATCCTCATAATTGTCGTCGTTAATATCGTCGTTATTTTGTCATAATCATCGTCGTTAATATCGTCATTATCATCGTTGTTATCGTCCTTATTATCCTCATAATTATCGTCGTTAATTTCGTCGTTATTTTGTCATAATCATCGTCGTTAATGGCGTCGTTATTATCGTCATTATCATCGTTGTTATCGTTCTTATCATCCTCATAATTATCGTCGTTAATATCGTCGTTATTTTGTCATAATCATCGTCGTTAATGTCGTCGTTATTATCGTCATTATCTTCGTTGTTATCGTCATAATTAACATCGTTAATATCGTCGTTATTATTGTCATTATCTTCTTTTTATCGTCGTTATTATCGTCGTTAATATCGTCGTTAATATCGTCATTATCATCGTTGTTATCGTCCTTATCATCCTCATAATTATCGTCGTTAATATCGTCGTTATTTTGTCATAATCATCGTCGTTAATGTCGTCGTTATTATCGTCATTATCATCGTTGTTATCGTCCTTATTATCCTCATAAATATCGTCGTTAATATCGTCGTTATTTTGTCATAATCATCGTCGTTAATATCGTCGTTATTTTGTCATTATCTTCTTTTTATCGTCGTTATTATCGTCGTTAATATCGTCTTTATTATCGTCGTTATTATCGTCGTTAATATCGTCGTTAATATCGTCATTATAATCGTTGTTATCGTCCTTATTATCCTCATAATTATCATCGTTAATATCGTCGTTATTTTGTCATAATCATCGTCGTTAATATCGTCGTTATTTTGTCATAATCATCGTCGTTAATGTCGTCGTTATTATCGTCATTATCTACGTTGTTATCGTCATAAATATCATCGTTAATATCGTCGTTATTATTGCCATTTTCTTCTTTTTATCGTCGTTATTATCGTCGTTAATATCGTCGTTATTATCGTCGTTATTATCGTCGTTAATATCGTCGTTAATATCGTCATTATCATCGTTGTTATCGTCCTTATTATCCTCATAATTATCGTCGTTAATATCGTCGTTATTTTGTCATAATCATCGTCGTTAATGTCGTCGTT
This sequence comes from Dolichovespula media, assembly GCA_911387685.1. Lineage (NCBI taxonomy): Eukaryota > Metazoa > Arthropoda > Insecta > Hymenoptera > Vespidae > Dolichovespula > Dolichovespula media. The sequence continues at coordinate 7,526,035 of OU426857.1, forward strand.
ATTATCGTCATTATCATCGTTGTTATCGTCCTTATCATCCTCATAATTATCGTCGTTAATATCGTCGTTATTTTGTCATAATCATCGTCGTTAATGTCGTCGTTATTATCGTCATTATCTTCGTTGTTATCGTCATAATTATCATCGTTAATATCGTCGTTATTATTGTCATTATATTCTTTTTATCGTCGTTATTATCGTCGTTAATATCGTCTTTATTATCGTCGTTATTATCGTCGTTAATATCGTCGTTAATATCGTCATTATCATCGTTGTTATCGTCCTTATTATCCTCATAATTATCGTCGTTAATATCGTCGTTATTTTGTCATAATCATCGTCGTTAATGTCGTCTTTATTATCGTCATTATCTACGTTGTCATCGTCATAAATATCATCGATAATATCGTCGTTATTATTGTCATTATCTTCTTTTTATCGTCGTTATTAACGTCGTTATTATCGTCGTTAATATCGTCGTTAATATCGTCATTATCATCGTTGTTATCGTCCTTATTATCCTCATAATTATCGTCGTTATTATCGTCGTTATTTTGTCATAATCATCGTCGTTAATATCGTCGTTATTTTGTCATAATCATCGTCGTTATTGTCGTCGTTATTATCGTCATTATTTACGTTGTTATCGTCATAAATATCATCGTTAATATCGTCGTTATTATTGTCATTTTCTTCTTTTTATCGTCGTTATTATCGTCGTTAATATCGTCGTTATTATCGTCGTTATTATCGTCGTTAATATCGTCGTTAATATCGTCATTATCATCGTTGTTATCGTCCTTATCATCCTCATAATTATCGTCGTTAATATCGTCGTTATTTTGTCATAATCATCGTCGTTAATGTCGTCGTTATTATCGTCATTATCTTCGTTGTTATCGTCATAATTATCATCGTTATTATCGTCGTTATTATTGTCATTATCTTCTTTTTATCGTCTTTATTATCGTCGTTAATATCGTCTTTATTATCGTCGTTATTATCGTCGTTAATGTCGTCGTTAATATCGTCATTATCATCGTTGTTATCGTACTTATCATCCTCATAATTGTCGTCGTTAATATCGTCGTTATTTTGTCGTAATCGTCGTCGTAAATGTCGTCGTTATTATCGTCATTATCATCGTTGTTATCGTCCTTATTATCCTCATAATTATCGTCGTTAATATCGTCGTTATTTTGTCATAATCATCGTCGTTAATGTCGTCGTTATTATCGTCATTATCATCGTTGTTATCGTCCTTATCATCCTCATAATTATCGTCGTTAATATCGTCGTTATTTTGTCATAATCATCGTCGTTAATGTCGTCGTTATTATCGTCATTATCTTCGTTGTTATCGTCATAATTATCATCGTTAATATCGTCGTTATTATTGTCATTATCTTCTTTTATCGTCGTTATTATCGTCGTTAATATCGTCATTAATATAGTCAATATCATCGTTGTTATCGTCTTTATTATCATCATAATTATCGTCGTTAATATCGTCGTTATTTTGTCATAATCATCGTCGTTAATGTCGTCGTTATTATCGTCATTATCATCGTTGTTATCGTACTTATCATCCTCATAATTGTCGTCGTTAATATCGTCGTTATTTTGTCATAATCATCGTCGTTAATATCGTCGTTAATATCGTCATTATCATCGTTGTAATCGTCCTTATTATCCTCATAATTATCGTCGTTAATTTCGTCGTTATTTTGTCATAATCATCGTCGTTAATGCCGTCGTTATTATCGTCATTATCATCGTTGTTATCGTTCTTATCATCCTCATAATTATCGTCGTTAATATCGTCGTTATTTTGTCATAATCATCGTCGTTAATGTCGTCGTTATTATCGTCATTATCTTCGTTGTTATCGTCATAATTAACATCGTTAATATCGTCGTTATTATTGTCATTATCTTCTTTTTATCGTCGTTATTATCGTCGTTAATATCGTCGTTAATATCGTCATTATCATCGTTGTTATCGTCCTTATCATCCTCATAATTATCGTCGTTAATATCGTCGTTATTTTGTCATAATCATCGTCGTTAATGTCGTCGTTATTATCGTCATTATCATCGTTGTTATCGTCCTTATTATCCTCATAAATATCGTCGTTAATATCGTCGTTATTTTGTCATAATCATCGTCGTTAATATCGTCGTTATTTTGTCATTATCTTCTTTTTATCGTCGTTATTATCGTCGTTAATATCGTCTTTATTATCGTCGTTATTATCGTCGTTAATATCGTCGTTAATATCGTCATTATCATCGTTGTTATCGTCCTTATTATCCTCATAATTATCGTCGTTAATATCGTCGTTATTTTGTCATAATCATCGTCGTTAATATCGTCGTTATTTTGTCATAATCATCGTCGTTAATGTCGTCGTTATTATCGTCATTATCTACGTTGTTATCGTCATAAATATCATCGTTAATATCGTCGTTATTATTGTCATTTTCTTCTTTTTATCGTCGTTATTATCGTCGTTAATATCGTCGTTATTATCGTCGTTATTATCGTCGTTAATATCGTCGTTAATATCGTCATTATCATCGTTGTTATCGTCCTTATTATCCTCATAATTATCGTCGTTAATATCGTCGTTATTTTGTCATAATCATCGTCGTTTATGTCGTCGTTATTATCGTCATTATCATCGTTGTTATCGTCCTTATCCTCATAATTATCTTCGTTAATATCGTCGTTATTTTGTAATAATCATCGTCGTTAATGTCGACGTTATTATCGTCATTATCTACGTTGTTATCGTCATAAATATCATCGTTAATATCGTCGTTATTATTGTCATTATCTTCTTTTTATCGTCGTTATTATCGTCGTTAATATCGTCGTTATTATCGTCGTTAATATCGTCGTTATTATCGTCGTTATTTTCGTCGTTAATATCGTCTTTATTATCGTCGTTATTATCGTCGTTAATATCGTCGTTAATATCGTCATTATCATCGTTGTTATCGTCCTTATTATCCTCATAATTATCGTCGTTAATATCGTCGTTATTTTCTCATAATCATCGTCGTTAATGTCGTCGTTATTATCGTCATAATCTACGTTGTTATCGTCATAAATATCATCGATAATATCGTCGTTATTATTGTCATTATCTTCTTTTTATCGTCGTTATTAACGTCGTTATTATCGTCGTTAATATCGTCGTTAATATCGTCATTATCATCGTTGTTATCGTTCTTATTATCCTCATAATTATCGTCGTTAATATCGTCGTTATTTTGTCATAATCATCGTCGTTAATATCGTCGTTATTTTGTCATAATCATCGTCGTTAATGTCGTCGTTATTATCGTCATTATCTACGTTGTTATCGTCATAAATATCATCGTTAATATCGTCGTTATTATTGTCATTATCTTCTTTTTATCGTCGTTATTATCGTCCTTATTATCCTCATAATTATCGTCGTTAATATCGTCGTTATTTTGTCATAATCATCGTCGTTAATGTCGTCGTTATTATCGTCATTATCTACGTTGTTATCGTCATAAATATCATCGATAATATCGTCGTTATTATTGTCATTATCTTCTTTTTATCGTCGTTATTAACGTCGTTATTATCGTCGTTAATATCGTCGTTAATATCGTCATTATCATCGTTGTTATCGTCCTTATTATCCTCATAATTATCGTCGTTAATATCGTCGTTATTTTGTCATAATCATCGTCGTTAATATCGTCGATATTTTGTCATAATCATCGTCGTTAATGTCGTCGTTATTATCGTCATTATCTACGTTGTTATCGTCATAAATATCATCGTTAATATCGTCGTTATTATCGTCATTATCTTCTTTTTATCGTCGTTATTATCGTCGTTAATATCGTCTTTATTATCGTCGATATTATCGTCGTTAATATCGTCGTTAATATCGTCATTATCATCGTTGTTATCGTCCTTATCATCCTCATAATTATCGTCGTTAATATCGTCGTTATTTTGTCATAATCATCGTCGTTAATGTCGTCGTTATTATCGTCATTATCTTAGTTGTTATCGTCATAATTATCATCGTTAATATCGTCGTTATTATTGTCATTATCTTCTTTTTATCGTCGTTATTATCGTCGTTAATATCGTCTTTATTATCGTCGATATTATCGTCGTTAATATCGTCGTTAATATCGTCATTATCATCGTTGTTATTGTCCTTATTATCCTCATAATTATCGTCGTTAATATCGTCGTTATTTTGTCATAATCATCGTCGTTAATGTCGTCGTTATTATCGTCATTATCATCGTTGTTATCGTCCTTATTATGCTCATAATTATCGTCGTTAATATCGTCGTTATTTTGTCATAATCATCGTCGTTAATATCGTCGTTATTTTGTCATAATAGTCGTCGTTAATGTCGTCGTTATTATCGTCATTATCTACGTTGTTATCGTCATAAATATCATCGTTAATATCGTCGTTATTATTGTCATTTTCTTCTTTTTATCGTCGTTATTATCGTCGTTAATATCGTCGTTATTATCGTCGTTATTATCGTCGTTATATCGTCGTTAATATCGACATTATCATCGTTGTTATCGTCCTTATTATCCTCATAATTATCGTCGTTAATATCGTCGTTATTTTGTCCTAATCATCGTCGTTAATGTCGTCTTTATTATCGTCATTATCATCGTTGTTATCGTCCTTATCCTCATAATTATCGTCGTTAATATCGTCGTTATTTTGTCATAATCATCGTCGTTAATGTCGTCGTTATTATCTTCATTATCTACGTTGTTATCGTCATAAATATCATCGTTAATATCGTCGTTATTATTGTCATTATCTTCTTTTTATCGTCGTTATTATCGTCCTTATTATCCTCATAATTATCGTCGTTAATATCGTCGTTATTTTGTCATAATCATCGTCGTTAATGTCGTCGTTATTATCGTCATTATCTACGTTGTTATCGTCATAAATATCATCGATAATATCGTCGTTATTATTGTCATTATCTTCTTTTTATCGTCGTTATTAACGTCGTTATTATCGTCGTTAATATCGTCGTTAATTTCGTCATTATCATCGTTGTTATCGTCCTTATTATCCTCATAATTATCGTCGTTAATATCGTCGTTATTTTGTCATAATCATCGTCGTTAATATCGTCGTTATTTTGTCATAATCATCGTCGTTAATGTCGTCGTTATTATCGTCATTATCTACGTTGTTATCGTCATAAATATCATCGTTAATATCGTCGTTATTATTGTCATTTTCTTCTTTTTATCGTCGTTAATGTCGTCGTTATTATCGTCGTTATTATCGTCGTTAATATCGTCGTTAATATCGTCATTATCATCGTTGTTATCGTCCTTATTATCCTCATAATTATTGTCGTTAATATCGTCGTCATTTTGTTATAATCATCGTCGTTAATGTCGTCGTTATTATCGTCATTATCATCGTTGTTATCGTCCTTATCATCCTCATAATTATCGTCGTTAATATCGTCGTTATTTTGTCATAATCATCGTCGTTAATGTCGTCTTTATTATCGTCATTATCTACGTTGTCATCGTCATAAATATCATCGATAATATCGTCGTTATTATTGTCATTATCTTCTTTTTATCGTCGTTATTAACGTCGTTATTATCGTCGTTAATATCGTCGTTAATATCGTCATTATCATCGTTGTTATCGTCCTTATTATCCTCATAATTATCGTCGTTATTATCGTCGTTATTTTGTCATAATCATCGTCGTTAATATCGTCGTTATTTTGTCATAATCATCGTCGTTATGGTCGTCGTTATTATCGTCATTATTTACGTTGTTATCGTCATAAATATCATCGTTAATATCGTCGTTATTATTGTCATTTTCTTCTTTTTATCGTCGTTATTATCGTCGTTAATATCGTCGTTATTATCGTCGTTATTATCGTCGTTAATATCGTCGTTAATATCGTCATTATCATCGTTGTTATCGTCCTTATCATCCTCATAATTATCGTCGTTAATATCGTCGTTATTTTGTCATAATCATCGTCGTTAATGTCGTCGTTATTATCGTCATTATCTTCGTTGTTATCGTCATAATTATCATCGTTATTATCGTCGTTATTATTGTCATTATCTTCTTTTTATCGTCTTTATTATCGTCGTTAATATCGTCTTTATTATCGTCGTTATTATCGTCGTTAATGTCGTCGTTAATATCGTCATTATCATCGTTGTTATCGTACTTATCATCCTCATAATTGTCGTCGTTAATATCGTCGTTATTTTGTCATATTCGTCGTCGTAAATGTCGTCGTTATTATCGTCATTATCATCGTTGTAATCGTCCTTATTATCCTCATAATTATCGTCGTTAATATCGTCGTTATTTTGTCATAATCATCGTCGTTTATGTCGTCGTTATTATCGTCATTATCATCGTTGTTATCGTCTTTATCATCCTCATAATTATCGTCGTTAATATCGTCGTTATTTTGTCATAATCATCGTCGTTAATGTCGTCGTTATTATCGTCATTATCTTCGTTGTTATTGTCATAATTATCATAGTTAATATCGTCGTTATTATTGTCATTATCTTCTTTTTATCGTCGTTATTATCGTCGTTAATATCGTCTTTATTATCGTCGTTATTATCGTCGTTAATATCGTCGTTAATATCGTCATTATCATCGTTGTTATCGTCCTTATTATCCTCATAATTATCGTCGTTAATATCGTCGTTATTTTGTCATAATCATCGTCGTTAATGTCGTCGTTATTATCGTCATTATCATCGTTGTTATCGTCCTTATCATCCTCATAATTATCGTCGTTAATATCGTCGTTATTTTGTCATAATCATCGTCGTTAATGTCGTCGTTATTATCGTCATTATCTTCGTTGTTATCGTCATAATTATCATCGTTAATATCGTCGTTATTATTGTCATTATCTTCTTTTATCGTCGTTATTATCGTCGTTAATATCGTCATTAATATAGTCAATATCATCGTTGTTATCGTCTTTATTATCCTCATAATTATCGTCGTTAATATCGTCGTTATTTTGTCATAATCATCGTCGTTAATGTCGTCGTTATTATCGTCATTATCATCGTTGTTATCGTCCTTATCATCCTCATAATTATCGTCGTTAATATCGTCGTTATTTTGTCATAATCATCGGCGTTAATGTCGTCGTTATTATCGTCATTATTTTCGTTGTTATCGTTATAATTATCATCGTTAATATCGTCGTTATTATTGTCATTATTTTCTTTTTATCGTCGTTATTATCGTCGTTAATATCGTCGTTATTTTGTCATAATCATCGTCGTTAATGTCGTCGTTATTATCGTCATTATCATCGTTGTTATCGTCCTTATCATCCTCATAATTATCGTCGTTAATATCGTCGTTATTTTGTCATAATCATCGTCGTTAATGTCGTCGTTATTATCGTCATTATCTTCGTTGTTATCGTCATAATTATCATCGTTAATATCGTCGTTATTATTGTCATTATCTTCTTTTTATCGTCGTTATTATCGTCGTTAATATCGTCTTTATTATCGTCGTTATTATCGTCGTTAATATCGTCGTTAATATCGTCATTATCATCGTTGTTATCGTCCTTATTATCCTCATAATTATCGTCGTTAATATCGTCGTTATTTTGTCATAATCATCGTCGTTAATGTCGTCGTTATTATCGTCATTATCATCGTTGTTATCGTCCTTATCATCCTCATAATTATCGTCGTTAATATCGTCGTTATTTTGTCATAATCATCGTCGTTAATGTCGTCGTTATTATCGTCATTATCTTCGTTGTTATCGTCATAATTATCATCGTTAATATCGTCGTTATTATTGTCATTATCTTCTTTTATCGTCGTTATTATCGTCGTTAATATCGTCATTAATATAGTCAATATCATCGTTGTTATCGTCTTTATTATCCTCATAATTATCGTCGTTAATATCGTCGTTATTTTGTCATAATCATCGTCGTTAATGTCGTCGTTATTATCGTCATTATCATCGTTGTTATCGTCCTTATCATCCTCATAATTATCGTCGTTAATATCGTCGTTATTTTGTCATAATCATCGGCGTTAATGTCGTCGTTATTATCGTCATTATTTTCGTTGTTATCGTTATAATTATCATCGTTAATATCGTCGTTATTATTGTCATTATTTTCTTTTTATCGTCGTTATTATCGTTGTTAATATCGTCGTTATTTTGTCATAATCATCGTCGTTAATGTCGTCGTTATTATCGTCATTATCATCGTTGTTATCGTCCTTATCATCCTCATAATTATCGTCGTTAATATCGTCGTTATTTTGTCATAATCATCGTCGTTAATGTCGTCGTTATTATCGTCATTATCTTCGTTGTTATCGTCATAATTATCATCGTTAATATCGTCGTTATTATTGTCATTATCTTCTTTTTATCGTCTTTATTATCGTCGTTAATATCGTCTTTATTATCGTCGTTATTATCGTCGTTAATGTCGTCGTTAATATCGTCATTATCATCGTTGTTATCGTACTTATCATCCTCATAATTGTCGTCGTTAATATCGTCGTTATTTTGTCATAATCATCGTCGTTAATATCGTCGTTAATATCGTCATTATCATCGTTGTAATCGTCCTTATTATCCTCATAATTATCGTCGTTAATTTCGTCGTTATTTTGTCATAATCATCGTCGTTAATGCCGTCGTTATTATCGTCATTATCATCGTTGTTATCGTTCTTATCATCCTCATAATTATCGTCGTTAATATCGTCGTTATTTTGTCATAATCATCGTCGTTAATGTCGTCGTTATTATCGTCATTATCTTCGTTGTTATCGTCATAATTAACATCGTTAATATCGTCGTTATTATTGTCATTATCTTCTTTTTATCGTCGTTATTATCGTCGTTAATATCGTCGTTAATATCGTCATTATCATCGTTGTTATCGTCCTTATCATCCTCATAATTATCGTCGTTAATATCGTCGTTATTTTGTCATAATCATCGTCGTTAATGTCGTCGTTATTATCGTCATTATCATCGTTGTTATCGTCCTTATTATCCTCATAAATATCGTCGTTAATATCGTCGTTATTTTGTCATAATCATCGTCGTTAATATCGTCGTTATTTTGTCATTATCTTCTTTTTATCGTCGTTATTATCGTCGTTAATATCGTCTTTATTATCGTCGTTATTATCGTCGTTAATATCGTCGTTAATATCGTCATTATCATCGTTGTTATCGTCCTTATTATCCTCATAATTATCGTCGTTAATATCGTCGTTATTTTGTCATAATCATCGTCGTTAATATCGTCGTTATTTTGTCATAATCATCGTCGTTAATGTCGTCGTTATTATCGTCATTATCTACGTTGTTATCGTCATAAATATCATCGTTAATATCGTCGTTATTATTGTCATTTTCTTCTTTTTATCGTCGTTATTATCGTCGTTAATATCGTCGTTATTATCGTCGTTATTATCGTCGTTAATATCGTCGTTAATATCGTCATTATCATCGTTGTTATCGTCCTTATTATCCTCATAATTATCGTCGTTAATATCGTCGTTATTTTGTCATAATCATCGTCGTTAATGTCGTCGTTATTATCGTCATTATCATCGTTGTTATCGTCCTTATCCTCATAATTATCTTCGTTAATATCGTCGTTATTTTGTAATAATCATCGTCGTTATTATCGTCGTTAATATCGTCGTTATTATCGTCGTTAATATCGTCGTTATTATCGTCGTTATTTTCGTCGTTAATATCGTCTTTATTATCGTCGTTATTATCGTCGTTAATATCGTCGTTAATATCGTCATTATCATCGTTGTTATCGTCCTTATTATCCTCATAATTATCGTCGTTAATATCGTCGTTATTTTCTCATAATCATCGTCGTTAATGTCGTCGTTATTATCGTCATAATCTACGTTGTTATCGTCATAAATATCATCGATAATATCGTCGTTATTATTGTCATTATCTTCTTTTTATCGTCGTTATTAACGTCGTTATTATCGTCGTTAATATCGTCGTTAATATCGTCATTATCATCGTTGTTATCGTCCTTATTATCCTCATAATTATCGTCGTTAATATCGTCGTTATTTTGTCATAATCATCGTCGTTAATATCGTCGTTATTTTGTCATAATCATCGTCGTTAATGTCGTCGTTATTATCGTCATTATCTACGTTGTTATCGTCATAAATATCATCGTTAATATCGTCGTTATTATTGTCATTTTCTTCTTTTTATCGTCGTTATTATCGTCGTTAATATCGTCGTTATTATCGTCGTTATTATCGTCGTTAATATCGTCGTTAATATCGTCATTATCATCGTTGTTATCGTCCTTATTATCCTCATAATTATCGTCGTTAATATCGTCGTTATTTTGTCATAATCATCGTCGTTAATGTCGTCGTTATTATCGTCATTATCATCGTTGTTATCGTCCTTATCCTCATAATTATCGTCGTTAATATCGTCGTTATTTTGTAATAATCATCGTCGTTATTATCGTCGTTAATATCGTCGTTATTATCGTCGTTAATATCGTCGTTATTATCGTCGTTATTTTCGTCGTTAATATCGTCTTTATTATCGTCGTTATTATCGTCGTTAATATCGTCGTTAATATCGTCATTATCATCGTTGTTATCGTCCTTATTATCCTCATAATTATCGTCGTTAATATCGTCGTTATTTTCTCATAATCATCGTCGTTAATGTCGTCGTTATTATCGTCATAATCTACGTTGTTATCGTCATAAATATCATCGATAATATCGTCGTTATTATTGTCATTATCTTCTTTTTATCGTCGTTATTAACGTCGTTATTATCGTCGTTAATATCGTCGTTAATATCGTCATTATCATCGTTGTTATCGTCCTTATTATCCTCATAATTATCGTCGTTAATATCGTCGTTATTTTGTCATAATCATCGTCGTTAATATCGTCGTTATTTTGTCATAATCATCGTCGTTAATGTCGTCGTTATTATCGTTATTATCTACGTTGTTATCGTCATAAATATCATCGTTAATATCGTCGTTATTATTGTCATTTTCTTCTTTTTATCGTCGTTATTATCGTCGTTAATATCGTCGTTATTATCGTCGTTATTATCGTCGTTAATATCGTCGTTAATATCGTCATTATCATCGTTGTTATCGTCCTTATTATCCTCATAATTATCGTCGTTAATATCGTCGTTATTTTGTCATAATCATCGTCGTTAATGTCGTCGTTATTATCGTCAATATCATCGTTTTTATCGTCCTTATCCTCATAATTATCGTCGTTAATATCGTCGTTATTTTGTAATAATCATCGTCGTTAATGTCGTCGTTATTATCGTCATTATCTACGTTGTTATCGTCATAAATATCATTGTTAATATCGTCGTTATTATTGTCATTATCTTCTTTTTATCGTCGTTATTATCGTCGTTAATATCGTCCTAATTATCGTCGTTAATATCGTCGTTATTATCGTCGTTATTATCGCCGTTAATATCGTCATTAATATCGTCATTATCATCGTTGTTATCGTCCTTATTATCCTCATAATTATCGTCGTTAATATCGTCGTTATTTTGTCATAATCGTCGTCGTAAATGTCGTCGTTATTATCGTCATTATCATCGTTGTTATCGTCCTTATCATCCTCATAATTGTCGTCATTAATATCGTCGTTATTTTGTCATAATCATCGTCGTTAATGTCGTCGTTATTATCGTCATTATCTACGTTGTTATCGTCATAAATATCATCGTTAATATCGTCGTTATTATTGTCATTATCTTCTTTTTATCGTCGTTATTATCGTCCTTATTATCCTCATAATTATCGTCGTTAATATCGTCGTTATTTTGTCATAATCATCGTCGTTAATGTCGTCGTTATTATCGTCATTATCTACGTTGTTATCGTCATAAATATCATCGATAATATCGTCGTTATTATTGTCATTATCTTCTTTTTATCGTCGTTATTAACGTCGTTATTATCGTCGTTAATATCGTCGTTAATATCGTCATTATCATCGTTGTTATTGTCCTTATTATCCTCATAATTATCGTCGTTAATATCGTCGTTATTTTGTCATAATCATCGTCGTTAATGTCGTCGTTATTATCGTCATTATCATCGTTGTTATCGTCCTTATTATCCTCATAATTATCGTCGTTAATAACGTCGTTATTTTGTCATAATCATCGTCGTTAATATCGTCGTTATTTTGTCATAATAGTCGTCGTTAATGTCGTCGTTATTATCGTCATTATCTACGTTGTTATCGTCATAAATATCATCGTTAATATCGTCGTTATTATTGTCATTTTCTTCTTTTTATCGTCGTTATTATCGTCGTTAATATCGTCGTTATTATCGTCGTTATTATCGTCGTTAATATCGTCGTTAATATCGACATTATCATCGTTGTTATCGTCCTTATTATCCTCATAATTATCGTCGTTAATATCGTCGTTATTTTGTCCTAATCATCGTCGTTAATGTCGTCTTTATTATCGTCATTATCATCGTTGTTATCGTCCTTATCCTCATAATTATCGTCGTTAATATCGTCGTTATTTTGTCATAATCATCGTCGTTAATGTCGTCGTTATTATCTTCATTATCTACGTTGTTATCGTCATAAATATCATCGTTAATATCGTCGTTATTATTGTCATTATCTTCTTTTTATCGTCGTTATTATCGTCCTTATTATACTCATAATTATCGTCGTTAATATCGTCGTTATTTTGTCATAATCATCGTCGTTAATGTCGTCGTTATTATCGTCATTATCTACGTTGTTATCGTCATAAATATCATCGATAATATCGTCGTTATTATTGTCATTATCTTCTTTTTATCGTCGTTATTAACGTCGTTATTATCGTCGTTAATATCGTCGTTAATATCGTCATTATCATCGTTGTTATCGTCCTTATTATCCTCATAATTATCGTCGTTAATATCGTCGTTATTTTGTCATAATCATCGTCGTTAATATCGTCGTTATTTTGTCATAATCATCGTCGTTAATGTCGTCGTTATTATCGTCATTATCTACGTTGTTATCGTCATAAATATCATCGTTAATATCGTCGTTATTATTGTCATTTTCTTCTTTTTATCGTCGTTAATGTCGTCGTTATTATCGTCGTTATTATCGTCGTTAATATCGTCGTTAATATCGTCATTATCATCGTTGTTATCGTCCTTATTATCCTCATAATTATTGTCGTTAATATCGTCGTCATTTTGTTATAATCATCGTCGTTAATGTCGTCGTTATTATCGTCATTATCATCGTTGTTATCGTCCTTATCATCCTCATAATTATCGTCGTTAATATCGTCGTTATTTTGTCATAATCATCGTCGTTAATGTCGTCGTTATTATCGTCATTATCTACGTTGTTATCGTCATAAATATCATCGTTAATATCGTCGTTATTATTGTCATTATCTTCTTTTTATCGTCGTTATTATCGTCGTTAATATCGTCGTTATTATCGTCGTTAATATCGTCGTTATTATCGTCGTTATTATCGCCGTTAATATCGTCATTAATATCGTCATTATCATCGTTATTATCGTCTTTATCATCCTCATAATTATCGTCGTTAATATCGTCGTTATTTTGTCATAATCATCGTCGTTAATGTCGTCGTTATTATCGTCATTATCTTCGTTGTTATCGTCATAATTATCATCGTTAATATCGTCGTTATTATTGTCATTATCTTCTTTTTATCGTCGTTATTATCGTCCTTATCATCCTCATAATTATCGTCGTTAATATCGTCGTTATTTTGTCATAATCATCGTCGTTAATGTTGTCGTTATTATCGTCATTATCTTCGTTGTTATCGTCATAATTATCATCGTTAATATCGTCGTTATTATTATCATTATCTTCTTTTTATCGTCGTTATTATCGTCGTTAATATCGTCGTTAATATCGTCATTATCATCGTTGTTATCGTCCTTATCATCCTCATAATTATCATCGTTAATATCGTCGTTATTTTGTCATAATCATCGTCGTTAATGTCGTCGTTATTATCGTCATTATCTTCGTTGTTATCGTCGTTATTATCCTCATAATTATCGTCGTTAATATCGTCGTTATTTTGTCATAATCATTGTCGTTAATGTCGTTGTTATTATCGTCATTATCTACGTTGTTATCGTCATAATTATCATCGTTAATATCGTCGTTATTATTGTCATTTTCTTCTTTTTATCGTCGTTATTATCGTCGTTAATATCGTCGTTATTATCGTCGTAATTATCGTCGTTAATATCGTCGTTAATATCGTCATTATCATCGTTGTTATCGTCCTTATTATCCTCATAATTATCGTCGTTAATATCGTCGTTATTTTGTCATAATCATCGTCGTTAATGTCGTCGTTATTATTGTCATTATCTTCTTTTTATCGTCGTTATTATCGTCGTTAATATCGTCGTTAATATCGTCATTATCATCGTTGTTATCGTCGTTATTATCCTCATAATTATCGTCGTTAATATCGTCGTTATTTTGTCATAATCATCGTCGTTAATATCGTCGTTAATATCGTCATTATCATCGTTGTTATCGTCCTTATTATCCTCATAATTATCGTCGTTAATATCGTCGTTATTTTGTCATAATCATCGTCGTTAATGTCGTCGTTATTATCGTCATTATCATCGTTGTTATCGTCCTTATCATCCTCATAATTATCGTCGTTAATATCGTCGTTATTTTGTCATAATCATCGTCGTTAATGTCGTCGTTATTATCGTCATTATCTACGTTGTTATCGTCATAAATATCATCGTTAATATCGTCGTTATTATTGTCATTTTCTTCTTTTTATCGTCGTTATTATCGTCGTTAATATCGTCGTTATTATCGTCGATATTATCGTCGTTAATATCGTCGTTAATATCGACATTATCATCGTTGTTATCGTCCTTATTATCCTCATAATTATCGTCGTTAATATCGTCGTTATTTTGTCCTAATCATCGTCGTTAATGTCGTCTTTATTATCGTCATTATCATCGTTGTTATCGTCCTTATCCTCATAATTATCGTCGTTAATATCGTCGTTATTTTGTCATAATCATCGTCGTTAATGTCGTCGTTATTATCTTCATTATCTACGTTGTTATCGTCATAAATATCATCGTTAATATCGTCGTTATTATTGTCATTATCTTCTTTTTATCGTCGTTATTATCGTCCTTATTATCCTCATAATTATCGTCGTTAATATCGTCGTTATTTTGTCATAAGCATCGTCGTTAATGTCGTCGTTATTATCGTCATTATCTACGTTGTTATCGTCATAAATATCATCGATAATATCGTCGTTATTATTGTCATTATCTTCTTTTTATCGTCGTTATTAACGTCGTTATTATCGTCGTTAATATCGTCGTTAATATCGTCATTATCATCGTTGTTATCGTCCTTATTATCCTCATAATTATCGTCGTTAATATCGTCGTTATTTTGTCATAATCATCGTCGTTAATATCGTCGTTATTTTGTCATAATCATCGTCGTTAATGTCGTCGTTATTATCGTCATTATCTACGTTGTTATCGTCATAAATATCATCGTTAATATCGTCGTTATTATTGTCATTTTCTTCTTTTTATCGTCGTTAATGTCGTCGTTATTATCGTCGTTATTATCGTCGTTAATATCGTCGTTAATATCGTCATTATCATCGTTGTTATCGTCCTTATTATCCTCATAATTATTGTCGTTAATATCGTCGTCATTTTGTTATAATCATCGTCGTTAATGTCGTCGTTATTATCGTCATTATCATCGTTGTTATCGTCCTTATCATCCTCATAATTATCGTCGATAATATCGTCGTTATTTTGTCATAATCATCGTCGTTAATGTCGTCGTTATTATCGTCATTATCTACGTTGTTATCGTCATAAATATCATCGTTAATATCGTCGTTATTATTGTCATTATCTTCTTTTTATCGTCGTTATTATCGTCGTTAATATCGTCGTTATTATCGTCGTTAATATCGTCGTTATTATCGTCGTTATTATCGCCGTTAATATCGTCATTAATATCGTCATTATCATCGTTATTATCGTCTTTATCATCCTCATAATTATCGTCGTTAATATCGTCGTTATTTTGTCATAATCATCGTCGTTAATGTCGTCGTTATTATCGTCATTATCTTCGTTGTTATCGTCATAATTATCATCGTTAATATCGTCGTTATTATTGTCATTATCTTCTTTTTATCGTCGTTATTATCGTCCTTATCATCCTCATAATTATCGTCGTTAATATCGTCGTTATTTTGTCATAATCATCGTCGTTAATGTTGTCGTTATTATCGTCATTATCTTCGTTGTTATCGTCATAATTATCATCGTTAATATCGTCGTTATTATTGTCATTATCTTCTTTTTATCGTCGTTATTATCGTCGTTAATATCGTCGTTAATATCGTCATTATCATCGTTGTTATCGTCCTTATCATCCTCATAATTATCATCGTTAATATCGTCGTTATTTTGTCATAATCATCGTCGTTAATGTCGTCGTTATTATCGTCATTATCTTCGTTGTTATCGTCGTTATTATCCTCATAATTATCGTCGTTAATATCGTCGTTATTTTGTCATAATCATTGTCGTTAATGTCGTTGTTATTATCGTCATTATCTACGTTGTTATCGTCATAATTATCATCGTTAATATCGTCGTTATTATTGTCATTTTCTTCTTTTTATCGTCGTTATTATCGTCGTTAATATCGTCGTTATTATCGTCGTAATTATCGTCGTTAATATCGTCGTTAATATCGTCATTATCATCGTTGTTATCGTCCTTATTATCCTCATAATTATCGTCGTTAATATCGTCGTTATTTTGTCATAATCATCGTCGTTAATGTCGTCGTTATTATTGTCATTATCTTCTTTTTATCGTCGTTATTATCGTCGTTAATATCGTCGTTAATATCGTCATTATCATCGTTGTTATCGTCGTTATTATCCTCATAATTATCGTCGTTAATATCGTCGTTATTTTGTCATAATCATCGTCGTTAATATCGTCGTTAATATCGTCATTATCATCGTTGTTATCGTCCTTATTATCCTCATAATTATCGTCGTTAATATCGTCGTTATTTTGTCATAATCATCGTCGTCAATGTCGTCGTTATTATCGTCATTATCATCGTTGTTATCGTCCTTATCATCCTCATAATTATCGTCGTTAATATCGTCGTTATTTTGTCATAATCATCGTCGTTAATGTCGTCGTTATTATCGTCATTATCTACGTTGTTATCGTCATAAATATCATCGTTAATATCGTCGTTATTATTGTCATTATCTTCTTTTTATCGTCGTTATTATCGTCTTTATCATCCTCATAATTATCGTCGTTAATATCGTCGTTATTTTGTCATAATCATCGTTGTTAATGTCGTCGTTATTATCGTCATTATCTTCGTTGTTATCGTCATAATTATCATCGTTAATATCGTCGTTATTATTGTCATTATCTTCTTTTTATCGTCGTTATTATCGTCCTTATCATCCTCATAATTATCGTCGTTAATATCGTCGTTATTTTGTCATAATCATCGTCGTTAATGTCGTCGTTATTATCGTCATTATCTTCGTTGTTATCGTCATAATTATCATCGTTAATATCGTCGTTATTATTGTCATTTTCTTCTTTTTATCGTCGTTATTATCGTCGTTAATATCGTCGTTATTATCGTCGTAATTATCGTCGTTAATATCGTCGTTAATATCGTCATTATCATCGTTGTTATCGTCCTTATTATCCTCATAATTATCGTCGTTAATATCGTCGTTATTTTGTCATAATCATCGTCGTTAATGTCGTCGTTATTATTGTCATTATCTTCTTTTTATCGTCGTTATTATCGTCGTTAATATCGTCGTTAATATCGTCATTATCATCGTTGTTATCGTCGTTATTATCCTCATAATTATCGTCGTTAATATCGTCGTTATTTTGTCATAATCATCGTCGTTAATATCGTCGTTAATATCGTCATTATCATCGTTGTTATCGTCCTTATTATCCTCATAATTATCGTCGTTAATATCGTCGTTATTTTGTCATAATCATCGTCGTTAATGTCGTCGTTATTATCGTCATTATCATCGTTGTTATCGTCCTTATCATCCTCATAATTATCGTCGTTAATATCGTCGTTATTTTGTCATAATCATCGTCGTTAATGTCGTCGTTATTATCGTCATTATCTACGTTGTTATCGTCATAAATATCATCGTTAATATCGTCGGTATTATTGTCATTATCTTCTTTTTATTGTCGTTATTATCGTCGTTAATATCGTCGTTATTATCGTCCTTAATACCGTCGTTATTATCGTCGTTATTATCGCCGTTAATATCGTCATTAATATCGTCATTATCATCGTTGTTATCGTCCTTATTATCCTCATAATTATCGTCGTTAATATCGTCGTTATTTTGTCATAATCATCGTCGTTAATGTCGTCATTAATATCGTCATTATCATCGTTGTTATCGTCCTTATTATCCTCATAATTATCGTCGTTAATATCGTCGTTATTTTGTCATAATCATCGTCGTTAATATCGTCGTTAATATCGTCATTATCATCGTTGTTATCGTCCTTATTATCCTCATAATTATCGTCGTTAATATCGTCGTTATTTTGTCATAATCATCGTCGTTAATGTCGTCATTAATATCGTCATTATCATCGTTGTTATCGTCCTTATTATCCTCATAATTATCGTCGTTAATATCGTCGTTATTTTGTCATAATCATTGTCGTTAATGTCGTCGTTATTATCGTCATTATCTACGTTGTTATCGTCATAAATATCATCGTTAATATCGTCGTTATTATTGTTATTTTCTTCTTTTTATCGTCGTTATTATCGTCGTTAATATCGTCGTTATTATCGTCGTAATTATCGTCGTTAATATCGTCGTTAATATCGTCATTATCATCGTTGTTATCGTCCTTATTATCCTCATAATTATCGTCGTTAATATTGTCGTTATTTTGTCATAATCATCGTTGTTAATGTCGTCGTTATTATCGTCATTATCATCGTTGTTATCGTCCTTATCATCCTCATAATTATCGTCGTTAATATCGTCGTTATTTTGTCATAATCATCGTCGTTAATGTCGTCGTTATTATCGTCATTATCTACGTTGTTATCGTCATAAATATCATCGTTAATATCGTCGTTATTATTGTCATTTTCTTCTTTTTATCGTCGTTATTATCGTCGTTAATATCGTCGTTATTATCGTCGTTTTTATCGTCGTTAATATCGTCGTTAATATCGTCATTATCATCGTTGTTATCGTCCTTATTATCCTCATAATTATCGTCGTTAATATCGTCGTTATTTTGTCATAATCATCGTCGTTAATGTCGTCGTTATTATTGTCATTATCTTCTTTTTATCGTCGTTATTATCGTCCTTATCATCCTCATAATTATCGTCGTTAATATCGTCGTTATTTTGTCATAATCATCGTCGTTAATGTCGTCGTTATTATCGTCATTATCTTCGTTGTTATAGTCATAATTATCATCGTTAATATCGTCGTTATTAATGTCATTATCTTCTTTTTATCGTCGTTATTATCGTCGTTAATATCGTCTTTATTATCGTCGTTATTATCGTCGTTAATATCGTCGTTAATATCGTCATTATCATCGTTGTTATCGTCCTTATCATCCTCATAATTATCGTCGTTAATATCGTCGTTATTTTGTCATAATCATCGTCGTTAATGTCGTCGTTATTATCGTCATTATCTTCGTTGATATCTTCGCTATTATCCTCATAATTATCGTCGTTAATATCGTCGTTATTTTGTCATAATCATTGTCGTTAATGTCGTCGTTATTATCGTCATTATCTACGTTGTTATCGTCATAAATATCATCGTTAATATCGTCGTTATTATTGTCATTTTCTTCTTTTTATCGTCGTTATTATCGTCGTTAATATCGTCGTTATTATCGTCGTAATTATCGTCGTTAATATCGTCGTTAATATCGTCATTATCATCGTTGTTATCGTCCTTATTATCCTCATAATTATCGTCGTTAATATTGTCGTTATTTTGTCATAATCATCGTTGTTAATGTCGTCGTTATTATCGTCATTATCATCGTTGTTATCGTCCTTATCATCCTCATAATTATCGTCGTTAATATCGTCGTTATTTTGTCATAATCATCGTCGTTAATGTCGTCGTTATTATCGTCATTATCATCGTTGTTATCGTCCTTATCATCCTCATAACTATCGTCGTTAATATCGTCGTTATTTTGTCATAATCATCGTCGTTAATGTCGTCGTTATTATCGTCATTATCTACGTTGTTATCGTCATAAATATGATCGTTAATATCGTCGTTATTATTGTCATTATCTTCTTTTTATCGTCGTTATTATCGTCTTTATCATCCTCATAATTATCGTCGTTAATATCGTCGTTATTTTGTCATAATCATCGTCGTTAATGTCGTCGTTATTATCGTCATTATCTACGTTGTTATCGTCATAAATATCATCGTTAATATCGTCGTTATTATCGTCATTATCATCGTTGTTATCGTCATAATTATCATCGTTAATATCGTCGATATTATTGTCATTATCTTCTTTTTATCGTCGTTATTATCGTCCTTATCATCCTCATAATTATCGTCGTTAATATCGTCGTTATTTTGTCATAATCATCGTCGTTAATATCGTCGTTATTATCGTCATTATCTTCGTTGTTATCGTCATAATTATCATCGTTAATATCGTCGTTATTATTGTCATTATCTTCTTTTTATCGTCGTTATTATCGTCGTTAATATCGTCGTTAATATCGTCATTATCATCGTTGTTGTCGTCCTTATCATCCTCATAATTATCGTCGTTAATATCGTCGTTATTTTGTCATAATCATCGTCGTTAATGTCGTCGTTATTATCGTCATTATCTTCGTTGTTATCGTCGTTATTATCCTCATAATTATCGTCGTTAATATCGTCGTTATTTTGTCATAATCATCGTCGTTAATGTCGTCGTTATTATCGTCATTATCTACGTTGTTATCGTCATAATTATCATCGTTAATATCGTCGTTATTATTGTCATTTTCTTCTTTTTATCGTCGTTATTATCGTCGTTAATATCGTCGTTATTATCGTCGTTATTATCGTCGTTAATATCGTCGTTAATATCGTCATTATCATCGTTGTTATCGTCCTTATTATCCTCATAATTATCGTCGTTAATATCGTCGTTATTTTGTCATAATCATCGTCGTTAATGTCGTCGTCATTATCGTCATTATCATCGTTGTTATCGTCCTTATCATCCTCATAATTATCGTCGTTAATATCGTCGTTATTTTGTCATAATCATCGTCGTTAATGTCGTCGTTATTATCGTCATTATCATCGTTGTTATCGTCCTTATCATCCTCATAATTATCGTCGTTAATATCGTCGTTATTTTGTCATAATCATCGTCGTTAATGTCGTCGTTATTATCGTCATTATCTACGTTGTTATCGTCATAAATATCATCGTTAATATCGTCGTTATTATTGTCATTATCTTCTTTTTATTGTCGTTATTATCGTCGTTAATATTGTCGTTATTATCGTCGTTAATATCGTCGTTATTATCGTCGTTATTATCGCCGTTAATATCGTCATTAATATCGTCATTATCATCGTTGTTATCGTCCTTATAATCCTCATAATTATCGTCGTTAATATCGTCGTTATTTTGTCATAATCATCGTCGTTAATGTCGTCGTTATTATCGTCATTATCTACGTTGTTATCGTCATAAATATCATCGTTAATATCGTCGTTATTATTGTCATTATTTTCTTTTTATTGTCGTTATTATCGTCGTTAATATTGTCGTTATTATCGTCGTTAATATCGTCGTTATTATCGTCGTTATTATCGCCGTTAATATCGTCATTAATATCGTCATTATCATCGTTGTTATCGTCCTTATCATCCTCATAATTATCGTCGTTAATATCGTCGTTATTTTGTCATAATCATCGTCGTTAATGTCGTCGTTATTATCGTCATTATCTACGTTGTTATCGTCATAAATATCATCGTTAATATCGTCGTTATTATTGTCATTTTCTTCTTTTTATCGTCGTTATTATCGTCGTTAATATTGTCGTTATTATCGTCGTTATTATCGTCGTTAATATCGTCGTTAATATCGTCATTATCATCGTTGTTATCGTCCTTATTATCCTCATAATTATCGTCGTTAATATCGTCGTTATTTTGTCATAATCATCGTCGTTAATGTCGTCGTTATTATCGTCATTATCATCGTTGTTATCGTCCTTATCATCCTCATAATTATCGTCGTTAATATCGTCGTTATTTTGTCATAATCATCGTCGTTAATGTCGTCGTTATTATCGTCATTATCTACGTTGTTATCGTCATAAATATCATCGTTAATATCGTCGTTATTATTGTCATTATCTTCTTTTTATTGTCGTTATTATCGTCGTTAATATTATCGTTATTATCGTCGTTAATATCGTCGTTATTATCGTCGTTATTATCGCCGTTAATATCGTCATTAATATCGTCATTACCATCGTTGTTATCGTCCTTATTATCCTCATAATTATCGTCGTTAATATCGTCGTTATTTTGTCATAATCATCGTCGTTAATGTCGTCGTTATTATCGTCAATATCATCGTTGTTATCGTCCTTATCATCCTCATAATTATCGTCGTTAATATCGTCGTTATTTTGTCATAATCATCGTCGTTAATGTCGTCGTTATTATCGTCATTATCTACGTTGTTATCGTCATAAATATCATCGTTAATATCGTCGTTATTATTGTCATTATCTTCTTTTTATCGTCGTTATTATCGTCTTTATCATCCTCATAATTATCGTCGTTAATATCGTCGTTATTTTGTCATAATCATCGTCGTTAATGTCGTCGTTATTATCGTCATTATCTTCGTTGTTATCGTCATAATTATCATCGTTAATATCGTCGTTATTATTGTCATTATCTTCTTTTTATCGTCGTTATTATCGTCCTTATCATCCTCAGAATTATCGTCGTTAATATCGTCGTTATTTTGTCATAATCATCGTCGTTAATGTCGTCGTTATTATCGTCATTATCATCGTTGTTATCGTCCTTATCATCCTCATAATTATCGTCGTTAATATCGTCGTTATTTTGTCATAATCATCGTCGTTAATGTCGTCGTTATTATCGTCATTATCTACGTTGTTATCGTCATAAATATCATCGTTAATATCGTCGTTATTATTGTCATTATCTTCTTTTTATTGTCGTTATTATCGTCGTTAATATTGTCGTTATTATCGTCGTTAATATCGTCGTTATTATCGTCGTTATTATCGCCGTTAATATCGTCATTAATATCGTCATTATCATCGTTGTTATCGTCCTTATCATCCTCATAATTATCGTCGTTAATATCGTCGTTATTTTGTCATAATCATCGTCGTTAATGTCGTCGTTATTATCGTCATTATCTACGTTGTTATCGTCATAAATATCATCGTTAATATCGTCGTTATTATTGTCATTATCTTCTTTTTATTGTCGTTATTATCGTCGTTAATATTGTCGTTATTATCGTCGTTAATATCGTCGTTATTATCGTCGTTATTATCGCCGTTAATATCGTCATTAATATCGTCATTATCATCGTTGTTATCGTCCTTATCATCCTCATAATTATCGTCGTTAATATCGTCGTTATTTTGTCATAATCATCGTCGTTAATGTCGTCGTTATTATCGTCATTATCTACGTTGTTATCGTCATAAATATCATCGTTAATATCGTCGTTATTATTGTCATTTTCTTCTTTTTATCGTCGTTATTATCGTCGTTAATATTGTCGTTATTATCGTCGTTATTATCGTCGTTAATATCGTCGTTAATATCGTCATTATCATCGTTGTTATCGTCCTTATTATCCTCATAATTATCGTCGTTAATATCGTCGTTATTTTGTCATAATCATCGTCGTTAATGTCGTCGTTATTATCGTCATTATCATCGTTGTTATCGTCCTTATCATCCTCATAATTGTCGTCGTTAATATCGTCGTTATTTTGTCATAATCATCGTCGTTAATGTCGTCGTTATTATCGTCATTATCTACGTTGTTATCGTCATAAATATCATCGTTAATATCGTCGTTATTATTGTCATTATCTTCTTTTTATTGTCGTTATTATCGTCGTTAATATTATCGTTATTATCGTCGTTAATATCGTCGTTATTATCGTCGTTATTATCGCCGTTAATATCGTCATTAATATCGTCATTACCATCGTTGTTATCGTCCTTATTATCCTCATAATTATCGTCGTTAATATCGTCGTTATTTTGTCATAATCATCGTCGTTAATGTCGTCGTTATTATCGTCATTATCATCGTTGTTATCGTCCTTATCATCCTCATAATTATCGTCGTTAATATCGTCGTTATTTTGTCATAATCATCGTCGTTAATGTCGTCGTTATTATCGTCATTATCTACGTTGATATAGTCATAAATATCATCGTTAATATCGTCGTTATTATTGTCATTATCTTCTTTTTATCGTCGTTATTATCGTCTTTATCATCCTCATAATTATCGTCGTTAATATCGTCGTTATTTTGTCATAATCATCGTCGTTATTGTCGTCGTTATTATCGTCATTATCTTCGTTGTTATCGTCATAATTATCATCGTTAATATCGTCGTTATTATTGTCATTATCTTCTTTTTATCGTCGTTATTATCGTCCTTATCATCCTCAGAATTATCGTCGTTAATATCGTCGTTATTTTGTCATAATCATCGTCGTTAATGTCGTCGTTATTATAGTCATTATCTTCGTTGTTATCGTCATAATTATCATCGTTAATATCGTCGTTATTATTGTCATTATCTTCTTTTTATCGTCGTTATTATCGTCGTTAATATCGTCTTTATTATCGTCGTTATTATCGTCGTTAATATCGTCGTTAATATCGTCATTATCATCGTTGTTATCGTCCTTATCATCCTCATAATTGTCGTCGTTAATATCGTCGTTATTTTGTCATAATCATCGTCGTTAATGTCGTCGTTATTATCGTCATTATCATCGTTGTTATCGTCCTTATCATCCTCATAATTATCGTCGTTAATATCGTCGTTATTTTGTCATAATCATCGTCGTTAATGTCGTCGTTATTATCGTCATTATCTTCGTTGTTATCGTCATAATTATCATCGTTAATATCGTCGTTATTATTGTCATTATCTTCTTTTTATCGTCGTTATTATCGTCGTTAATATCGTCGTTAATATCGTCATTATCATCGTTGTTATCGTCCTTATCATCCTCGTAATTATCGTCGTTAATATCGTCGTTATTTTGTCATAATCATCGTCGTTAATGTCGTCGTTATTATCGTCATTATCTTTGTTGTTATCGTCGTTATTATCCTCATAATTATCGTCGTTAATATCGTCGTTATTTTGTCATAATCATCGTCGTTAAGGTCGTCGTTATTATCGTCATTATCTACGTTGGTATCGTCATAAATATCATCGTTAATATCGTCGTTATTATTGTCATTTTCTTCTTTTTATCGTCGTTATTATCGTCCTTATCATCCTCATAATTATCGTCGTTAATATCGTCGTTATTTTGTCATAATCATCGTCGTTAATATCGTCGTTAATATCGTCATTATCATCGTTGTTATCGTCCTTATTATCCTCATAATTATCGTCGTTAATATCGTCGTTATTTTGTCATAATCATCGTCGTTAATGTCGTCGTTATTATCGTCAATATCTTCGTTGTTATCGTCATAATTATCATCGTTAATATCGTCGTTATTATTGTCATTATCTTCTTTTTATCGTCGTTATTATCGTCGTTAATATCGTCTTTATTATCGTCGTTATTATCGTCGTTAATATCGTCGTTAATATCGTCATTATCATCGTTGTTATCGTCCTTATCATCCTCATAATTGTCGTCGTTAATATCGTCGTTATTTTGTCATAATCATCGTCGTTAATATCGTCGTTAATATCGTCATTATCATCGTTGTTATCGTCCTTATTATCCTCATAATTATCGTCGTTAATATCGTCGTTATTTTGTCATAATCATCGTCGTTAATGTCGTCGTTATTATCGTTATTATCTACGTTGTTATCGTCATAATTATCATCGTTAATATCGTCGTTATTATTGTCATTTTCTTCTTTTTATCGTCGTTATTATCGTCGTTAATATCGTCGTTATTATCGTCGTTATTATCGTCGTTAATATCGTCGTTAATATCGTCATTATCATCGTTGTTATCGTCCTTATTATCCTCATAATTATCGTCGTTAATATCGTCGTTATTTTGTCATAATCATCGTCGTTAATGTCGTCGTTATTATCGTCATTATCTACGTTGTTATCGTCATAAATATCATCGTTAATATCGTCGTTATTATTGTCATTATCTTCTTTTTATTGTCGTTATTATCGTCGTTAATATTGTCGTTATTATCGTCGTTAATATCGTCGTTATTATCGTCGTTATTATCGCCGTTAATATCGTCATTAATATCGTCATTATCATCGTTGTTATCGTCCTTATCATCCTCATAATTATCGTCGTTAATATCGTCGTTATTTTGTCATAATCATCGTCGTTAATGTCGTCGTTATTATCGTCATTATCTACGTTGTTATCGTCATAAATATCATCGTTAATATCGTCGTTATTATTGTCATTTTCTTCTTTTTATCGTCGTTATTATCGTCGTTAATATCGTCGTTATTATCGTCGTTATTATCGTCGTTAATATCGTCGTTAATATCGTCATTATCATCGTTGTTATCGTCCTTATTATCCTCATAATTATCGTCGTTAATATCGTCGTTATTTTGTCATAATCATCGTCGTTAATGTCGTCGTCATTATTGTCATTATCATCGTTGTTATCGTCCTTATCATCCTCATAATTATCGTCGTTAATATCGTCGTTATTTTGTCATAATCATCGTCGTTATTGTCGTCGTTATTATCGTCATTATCTTCGTTGTTATCGTCATAATTATCATCGTTAATATCGTCGTTATTATTGTCTTTATCTTCTTTTTATTGTCGTTATTATCGTCGTTAATATTGTCGTTATTATCGTCGTTAATATCGTCGTTATTATCGTCGATATTATCGCCGTTTATATCGTCATTAATATCGTCATTATCATCGTTGTTATCGTCCTTATCATCCTCATAATTATAGTCGTTAATATCGTCGTTATTTTGTCATAATCATCGTCGTTAATGTCGTCGTTATTATCGTCATTATCTACGTTGATATAGTCATAAATATCATCGTTAATATCGTCGTTATTATTGTCATTATCTTCTTTTTATCGTCGTTATTATCGTCGTTAATATCGTCGTTATTATCGTCGTTATTATCGCCGTTAATATCGTCATTAATATCGTCATTACCATCGTTGTTATCGTCCTTATTATCCTCATAATTATCGTCGTTAATATCGTCGTTATTTTGTCATAATCATCGTCGTTAATGTCGTCGTTATTATCGTCATTATCATCGTTGTTATCGTCCTTATCATCCTCATAATTATCGTCGTTAATATCGTCGTTATTTTGTCATAATCATCGTCGTTAATGTCGTCGTTATTATCGTCATTATCTACGTTGATATAGTCATAAATATCATCGTTAATATCGTCGTTATTATTGTCATTATCTTCTTTTTATCGTCGTTATTATCGTCTTTATCATCCTCATAATTATCGTCGTTAATATCGTCGTTATTTTGTCATAATCATCGTCGTTATTGTCGTCGTTATTATCGTCATTATCTTCGTTGTTATCGTCATAATTATCATCGTTAATATCGTCGTTATTATTGTCATTATCTTCTTTTTATCGTCGTTATTATCGTCCTTATCATCCTCATAATTATCGTCGTTAATATCGTCGTTATTTTGTCATAATCATCGTCGTTAATGTCGTCGTTATTATAGTCATTATCTTCGTTGTTATCGTCATAATTATCATCGTTAATATCGTCGTTATTATTGTCATTATCTTCTTTTTATCGTCGTTATTATCGTCGTTAATATCGTCTTTATTATCGTCGTTATTATCGTCGTTAATATCGTCGTTAATATCGTCATTATCATCGTTGTTATCGTCCTTATCATCCTCATAATTGTCGTCGTTAATATCGTCGTTATTTTGTCATAATCATCGTCGTTAATGTCGTCGTTATTATCGTCATTATCATCGTTGTTATCGTCCTTATCATCCTCATAATTATCGTCGTTAATATCGTCGTTATTTTGTCATAATCATCGTCGTTAATGTCGTCGTTATTATCGTCATTATCTTCGTTGTTATCGTCATAATTATCATCGTTAATATCGTCGTTATTATTGTCATTATCTTCTTTTTATCGTCGTTATTATCGTCGTTAATATCGTCGTTAATATCGTCATTATCATCGTTGTTATCGTCCTTATCATCCTCGTAATTATCGTCGTTAATATCGTCGTTATTTTGTCATAATCATCGTCGTTA
This sequence comes from Dolichovespula media, assembly GCA_911387685.1. Lineage (NCBI taxonomy): Eukaryota > Metazoa > Arthropoda > Insecta > Hymenoptera > Vespidae > Dolichovespula > Dolichovespula media. The sequence continues at coordinate 7,554,825 of OU426857.1, forward strand.
ATGTCGTCGTTATTATCGTCATTATCTTTGTTGTTATCGTCGTTATTATCCTCATAATTATCGTCGTTAATATCGTCGTTATTTTGTCATAATCATCGTCGTTAATGTCGTCGTTATTATCGTCATTATCTACGTTGTTATTGTCATAAATATCATCGTTAATATCGTCGTTATTATTGTCATTTTCTTCTTTTTATCGTCGTTATTATCGTCCTTATCATCCTCATAATTATCGTCGTTAATATCGTCGTTATTTTGTCATAATCATCGTCGTTAATATCGTCGTTAATATCGTCATTATCATCGTTGTTATCGTCCTTATTATCCTCATAATTATCGTCGTTAATATCGTCGTTATTTTGTCATAATCATCGTCGTTAATGTCGTCGTTATTATCGTCAATATCTTCGTTGTTATCGTCATAATTATCATCGTTAATATCGTCGTTATTATTGTCATTATCTTCTTTTTATCGTCGTTATTATCGTCGTTATTATCGTCTTTATTATCGTCGTTATTATCGTCGTTAATATCGTCGTTAATATCGTCATTATCATCGTTGTTATCGTCCTTATCATCCTCATAATTGTCGTCGTTAATATCGTCGTTATTTTGTCATAATCATCGTCGTTAATATCGTCGTTAATATCGTCATTATCATCGTTGTTATCGTCCTTATTATCCTCATAATTATCGTCGTTAATATCGTCGTTATTTTGTCATAATCATCGTCGTTAATGTCGTCGTTATTATCGTTATTATCTACGTTGTTATCGTCATAATTATCATCGTTAATATCGTCGTTATTATTGTCATTTTCTTCTTTTTATCGTCGTTATTATCGTCGTTAATATCGTCGTTATTATCGTCGTTATTATCGTCGTTAATATCGTCGTTAATATCGTCATTATCATCGTTGTTATCGTCCTTATTATCCTCATAATTATCGTCGTTAATATCGTCGTTATTTTGTCATAATCATCGTCGTTAATGTCGTCGTCATTATCGTCATTATCATCGTTGTTATCGTCCTTATCATCCTCATAATTATCGTCGTTAATATCGTCGTTATTTTGTCATAATCATCGTCGTTAATGTCGTCGTTATTATCGTCATTATCATCGTTGTTATCGTCCTTATCATCCTCATAATTATCGTCGTTAATATCGTCGTTATTTTGTCATAATCATCGTCGTTAATGTCGTCGTTATTATCGTCATTATCTACGTTGTTATCGTCATAAATATCATCGTTAATATCGTCGTTATTATTGTCATTATCTTCTTTTTATTGTCGTTATTATCGTCGTTAATATTGTCGTTATTATCGTCGTTAATATCGTCGTTATTATCGTCGTTATTATCACCGTTAATATCGTCATTAATATCGTCATTATCATCGTTGTTATCGTCCTTATCATCCTCATAATTATCGTCGTTAATATCGTCGTTATTTTGTCATAATCATCGTCGTTAATGTCGTCGTTATTATCGTCATTATCTACGTTGTTATCGTCATAAATATCATCGTTAATATCGTCGTTATTATTGTCATTATCTTCTTTTTATTGTCGTTATTATCGTCGTTAATATTGTCGTTATTATCGTCGTTAATATCGTCGTTATTATCGTCGTTATTATCGCCGTTAATATCGTCATTAATATCGTCATTATCATCGTTGTTATCGTCCTTATCATCTTCATAATTATCGTCGTTAATATCGTCGTTATTTTGTCATAATCATCGTCGTTAATGTCGTCGTTATTATCGTCATTATCTACGTTGTTATCGTCATAAATATCATCGTTAATATCGTCGTTATTATTGTCATTTTCTTCTTTTTATCGTCGTTATTATCGTCGTTAATATCGTCGTTATTATCGTCGTTATTATCGTCGTTAATATCGTCGTTAATATCGTCATTATCATCGTTGTTATCGTCCTTATTATCCTCATAATTATCGTCGTTAATATCGTCGTTATTTTGTCATAATCATCGTCGTTAATGTCGTCGTCATTATTGTCATTATCATCGTTGTTATCGTCCTTATCATCCTCATAATTATCGTCGTTAATATCGTCGTTATTTTGTCATAATCATCGTCGTTTATGTCGTCGTTATTATCGTCATTATCATCGTTGTTATCGTCCTTATCATCCTCATAATTATCGTCGTTAATATCGTCGTTATTTTGTCATAATCATCGTCGTTAATGTCGTCGTTATTATCGTCATTATCTACGTTGTTATCGTCATAAATATCATCGTTAATATCGTCGTTATTATTGTCATTATCTTCTTTTTATTGTCGTTATTATCGTCGTTATTATCGTCGTTATTATCGCCGTTAATATCGTCATTAATATCGTCATTATCATCGTTGTTATCGTCCTTATCATCCTCATAATTATCGTCGTTAATATCGTCGTTATTTTGTCATAATCATCGTCGTTAATGTCGTCGTTATTATCGTCATTATCTACGTTGTTATCGTCATAAATATCATCGTTAATATCGTCGTTATTATTGTCATTATCTTCTTTTTATTGTCGTTATTATCGTCGTTAATATTGTCGTTATTATCGTCGTTAATATCGTCGTTATTATCGTCGATATTATCGCCGTTAATATCGTCATTAATATCGTCATTATCATCGTTGTTATCGTCCTTATCATCCTCATAATTATAGTCGTTAATATCGTCGTTATTTTGTCATAATCATCGTCGTTAATGTCGTCGTTATTATCGTCATTATCTACGTTGTTATCGTCATAAATATCATCGTTAATATCGTCGTTATTATTGTCATTTTCTTCTTTTTATCGTCGTTATTATCGTCGTTAATATCGTCGTTATTATCGTCGTTATTATCGTCGTTAATATCGTCGTTAATATCGTCATTATCATCGTTGTTATTGTCCTTATTATCCTCATAATTATCGTCGTTAATATCGTCTTTATTTTGTCATAATCATCGTCGTTAATGTCGTCGTTATTATCGTCATTATCATCGTTGTTATCGTCCTTATCATCCTCATAATTATCGTCGTTAATATCGTCGTTATTTTGTCATAATCATCGTCGTTAATGTCGTCGTTATTATCGTCATTATCTACGTTGTTATCGTCATAAATATCATCGTTAATATCGTCGTTATTATTGTCATTATCTTCTTTTTATTGTCGTTATTATCGTCGTTAATATTGTCGTTATTATCGTCGTTAATATCGTCGTTATTATCGTCGTTATTATCGCCGTTAATATCGTCATTAATATCGTCATTACCATCGTTGTTATCGTCCTTATTATCCTCATAATTATCGTCGTTAATATCGTCGTTATTTTGTCATAATCATCGTCGTTAATGTCGTCGTTATTATCGTCATTATCATCGTTGTTATCGTCCTTATCATCCTCATAATTATCGTCGTTAATATCGTCGTTATTTTGTCATAATCATCGTCGTTAATGTCGTCGTTATTATCGTCATTATCTTCGTTGTTATCGTCATAATTATCATCGTTAATATCGTCGTTATTATTGTCATTATCTTCTTTTTATCGTCGTTATTATCGTCGTTAATATCGTCGTTAATATCGTCATTATCATCGTTGTTATCGTCCTTATCATCCTCGTAATTATCGTCGTTAATATCGTCGTTATTTTGTCATAATCATCGTCGTTAATGTCGTCGTTATTATCGTCATTATCTTTGTTGTTATCGTCGTTATTATCCTCATAATTATCGTCGTTAATATCGTCGTTATTTTGTCATAATCATCGTCGTTAATGTCGTCGTTATTATCGTCATTATCTACGTTGTTATCGTCATAAATATCATCGTTAATATCGTCGTTATTATTGTCATTTTCTTCTTTTTATCGTCGTTATTATAGTCCTTATCATCCTCATAATTATCGTCGTTAATATCGTCGTTATTTTGTCATAATCATCGTCGTTAATATCGTCGTTAATATCGTCATTATCATCGTTGTTATCGTCCTTATTATCCTCATAATTATCGTCGTTAATATCGTCGTTCTTTTGTCATAATCATCGTCGTTAATGTCGTCGTTATTATCGTCATTATCATCGTTGTTATCGTCCTTATCATCCTCATAATTATCGTCGTTAATATTGTCGTTATTTTGTCATAATCATCGTCGTTAATGTCGTCGTTATTGTCGTCATTATCTTCGTTGTTATCGTCATAATTATCATCGTTAATATCGTCGTTATTATTGTCATTATCTTCTTTTTATCGTCGTTATTATCGTCGTTAATATCGTCGTTAATATCGTCATTATCATCGTTGTTATCGTCCTTATCATCCTCATAATTATCGTCGTTAATATCGTCGTTATTTTGTCATAACCATCGTCGTTAATGTCGTCGTTATTATCGTCATTATCTTCGTTGTTATCGTCGTTATTATCCTCATAATTATCGTCGTTAATATCGTCGTTATTTTGTCGAAATCATCGTCGTAAATGTCGTCGTTATTATCGTCATTATCCACGTTGTTATCGTCATAAATATCATCGTTAATATCGTCGTTATTATTGTCATTTTCTTCTTTTTATCGTCGTTATTATCGTCGTTAATATCGTCGTTATTACCGTCGTTATTATCGTCGTTAATATCGTCGTTAATATCGTCATTATCATCGTTGTTATCGTCCTTATTATCCTCATAATTATCGTCGTTAATATCGTCGTTATTTTGTCAAAATCATCGTCGTTAATGTCGTAGTTATTATCGTCATTATCATCGTTGTTAACGTCCTTATCATCCTCATAATTATCGTCGTTAATATCGTCGTTATTTTGTCATAATCATCGTCGTTAATGTCGTCGTTATTATCGTCATTATCATCGTTGTTATCGTCCTTATCATCCTCATAATTATCGTCGTTAATATCGTCGTTATTTTGTCATAATCATCGTCTTTATTGTCGTCGTTATTATCGTCATTATCTACGTTGTTATCGTCATAAATATCATCGTTATTATCGTCGTTATTATTGTCATTTTCTTCTTTTTATCGTCGTTATTATCGTCGTTAATATCGTCGTTATTATCGTCGTTATTATCGTCGTTAATATCGTCGTTAATATCGTCATTATCATCGTTGTTATCGTCCTTATTATCCTCATAATTATCGTCGTTAATATCGTCGTTATTTTGTCATAATCATCGTCGTTAATGTCGTCGTTATTATCGTCATTATCATCGTTGTTATCGTCCTTATCATCCTCATAATTATCGTCGTTAATATCGTCGTTATTTTGTCATAATCATCGTCGTTAATGTCGTCGTTATTATCGTCATTATCTACGTTGTTATCGTCATAAATATCATCGTTAATATCGTCGGTATTATTGTCATTATCTTCTTTTTATTGTCGTTATTATCGTCGTTAATATCGTCGTTATTATCGTCGTTAATATCGTCGTTATTATCGTCGTTATTATCGCCGTTACTATAGTCATTAATATCGTCATTATCATCGTTGTTATCGTCCTTATTATCCTCATAATTATCGTCGTTAATATCGTCGTTATTTTGTCATAATCATCGTCGTTAATGTCGTCGTTATTATCGTCATTATCATCGTTGTTATCGTCCTTATCATCCTCAAAATTATCGTCGTTAATATCGTCGTTATTTTGTCATAATCATCGTCGTTAATGTCGTCGTTATTATCGTCATTATCTACGTTGTTATCGTCATAAATATCATCGTCAATATCGTCGTTATTATTGTCATTATCTTCTTTTTATCGTCGTTATTATCGTCTTTATTATCCTCATAATTATCGTCGTTAATATCGTCGTTATTTTGTCATAATCATCGTCGTTAATGTCGTCGTTATTATCGTCATTATCTTCGTTGTTATCGTCATAATTATCATCGTTTATATCGTCGTTATTATTGTCATTATCTTCTTTTTATCGTCGTTATTATCGTCCTTATCATCCTCATAATTATCGTCGTTAATATCGTCGTTATTTTGTCATAATCATCGTCGTTAATGTCGTCGTTATTATCGTCATTATCATCGTTGTTATCGTCCTTATCATCCTCATAATTATCGTCGTTAATATCGTCGTTATTTTGTCATAATCATCGTCGTTAATGTCGTCGTTATTATCGTCATTATCTTCGTTGTTATCGTCATAATTATCATCGTTAATATCGTCGTTGATATTGTCATTATCTTCTTTTTATCGTCGTTATTATCGTCGTTAATATCGTCGTTAATATCGTCATTATCATCGTTGTTATCGTCCTTATCATCCTCATAATTATCGTCGTTAATATCGTCGTTATTTTGTCATAATCATCGTCGTTAATTTCGTCGTTATTATCGTCATTATCTTCGTTGTTATCGTCGTTATTATCCTCATAATTATCGTCGTTAATATCGTCGTTATTTTGTCATCATCATCGTCGTTAATGTCGTCGTTATTATCGTCATTATCTACGTTGTTATCGTCATAAATATCATCGTTAATATCGTCGTTATTATTGTCATTTTCTTCTTTTTATCGTCGTTATTATCGTCGTTAATATCGTCGTTATTATCGTCGTTATTATCGTCGTTAATATCGTCGTTAATATCGTCATTATCATCGTTGTTATCGTCCTTATTATCCTCATAATTATCGTAGTTAATATCGTCGTTATTTTGTCATAATTATCGTCGTTAATGTCGTCGTTATTATCGTCATTATCATCGTTGTTATCGTCCTTATCATCCTCATAATTATCGTCGTTAATATCGTCGTTATTTTGTCATAATCATCGTCGTTAATGTCGTTGTTATTATCGTCATTATCTTCGTTGTTATCGTCATAATTATCATCGTTAATATCGTCGTTATTATTGTCATTATCTTCTTTTTATCGTCGTTATTATCGTCGTTAATATCTTCGTTAATATCGTCATTATCATCGTTGTTATCGTCCTTATCATCCTAATAATTATCGTCGTTAATATCGTCGTTATTTTGTCATAATCATCGTCGTTAATTTCGTCGTTATTATCGTCATTATCTTCGTTGTTATCGTCCTTATCATCCTCATAATTATCGTCGTTAATATCGTCGTTATTTGGTCATTATCATCGTCGTTAATGTCGTTGTTATTATCGTCATTATCTTCGTTGTTATCGTCATAATTATCATCGTTAATATCGTCGTTATTATTGTCATTATCTTCTTTTTATCGTCGTTATTATCCTCGTTAATATCGTCTTTATTATCGTCGTTATTATCGTCGTTAATATCGTCGTTAATATCGTCATTATCATCGTTGTTATCGTCCTTATTCTTCTCATATCTATCGTCGTTAATATCGTCGTAATTTTGTCATAATCATCGTCGTTAATGTCGTCGTTATTATCATCATTATCTACGTTGTTATCGTCATAAATATCAACGATAATGTCGTCGTTATTATCGTCATTATCTTCTTTTTATCGTCGTTATTAACGTCGTTATTATCGTCGTTAATATCGTCGTTAATATCGTCATTAACATCGTTGTTATCGTCCTTATTATCCTCATAATTATCGTCGTTAATATCGTCGTTATTTTGTCATAATCATCGTCGTTAATATCGTCGTTATTTTGTCATAATCATCGACGTTAATGTCGTCGTTATTATCGTCATTGACTTCGTTGTTATCGTCATAATTATCATCGTTAATATCGTCGTTATTATTGTCATTATCTTCTTTTTATCGTCGTTATTATCGTCGTTAATATCGTCTTTACTATCGTCGTTATTATCGTCGTTAATATCGTCGTCAATATCGTCATTATCATCGTTGTTATCGTCCTTATCATCCTCATAATTATCGTCGTTAATATCGTCGTTATTTTGTCATAATCATCGTCTTTATTGTCGTCGTTATTATCGTCATTATCTACGTTGTTATCGTCGTTATTATCGTCGTTAATATCGTCGTTATTATCGTCATTATCGTCGTTTTTATCATCATAATTATAGTCGTTATTATCGTCGTTAATATCGTCATTGTCATCGTTGTTATCGTCCTTATTATCCTCATAATTATCGTCGTTAATATCGTCGTTATTTTGTCATAATCATCGTCGTTAATGTCGTCGTTATTATCGTCATTATCTACGTTGTTATCGTCATAAATATCATCGTTAATATCGTCGTTATTATTGTCATTATCCTCTTTTTATCGTCGTTATTATCGTCTTTATCATCCTCATAATTATCGTCGTTAATATCGTCGTTATTTTGTCATAATCATCGTCGTTAATGTCGTCGTTATAATCGTCATTATCTTCGTTGTTATCGTCATAATTATCATCGTTAATATCGTCGTTATTATTGTCATTATCTTCTTTTTATCGTCGTTATTATCGTCCTTATCATCCTCATAATTATCGTCGTTAATATCGTCGTTATTTTGTCATAATCATCGTCGTTAATGTCGTCGTTATTATCGTCATTATCTTCGTTGTTATCGTCATAATTATCATCGTTAATATCGTCGTTATTATTGTCATTATTTTCTTTTTATCGTCGTTATTATCGTCGTTAATATCGTCTTTATTATCGTCGTTATTATCGTCGTTAATATCGTCGTTAATATCGTCATTATCATCGTTGTTATCGTCCTTATCATCCTCATAATTGTCGTCGTTAATATCGTCGTTATTTTTTCATAATCATCGTCGTTAATGTCGTCGTTATTATCGTCATTATCATCGTTGTTATCGTCCTTATCATCCTCAAAATTATCGTCGTTAATATCGTCGTTATTTTGTCATAATCATCGTCGTTAATGTCGTCGTTATTATCGTCATAATCTACGTTGTTATAGTCATAAATATCATCGTCAATATCGTCGTTATTATTGTCATTATCTTCTTTTTATCGTCGTTATTATCGTCTTTATCATCCTCATAATTATCGTCGTTAATATCGTCGTTATTTTGTCATAATCATCGTCGTTAATATCGTCGTCATTATCGTCGTTAATGTCGACGTTATCGTCGTTAATATCGTCATTATCAAAGTTATTATCGTCAAAATTATCGTTGTCAATGTCGTCGTTATTATCGTCGTTATTATCGTCGATATTATCGTCGTTATTATCGTCGTCATTATCGTCGTTAATATCGTCGTCATTATCGTCGTTAATATCGTCGTTATCGTCGCTAATATCGTCATTATCATATTTATTATCGTCAAAATTATCGTTGTCAATGTCGTCGTTATTATCGTCTTTATTATCATCGTTGTTATCGTCGTTATTATCCTCATAATTATCGTCGTTAATATCGTTATTATTATCGTTATTATCATCGTTGTTATCGTCGTTATTATCCTCATAAATATCGTCGTTATTATCGTCATAATCATCGTTGTTATCGTCGTTATAATCGTCGTGATTATCTTCGATATATCTTTATTATCGTCGTTAAATCAACGTTATTATCATCGTTATTATCATCGCTATTATCGTCGATATTATCGTCGTTAATATCGTCGTTATTATCGTCATTATCATAGTTGTTATCGTCGTTACTATCGTCATTATCATCCTTGTTATCGTCGTTATTATCCTCAAAATTATCGTCGTTATTTCGTCATTTTAATCGTAGTTATCGTCGTTATTAAAGTCGATATTATCGTCGTTATTATCGTCGATATTATCATCGTTATTATCGTCGTCATTATCGTCGTTAATATCGTCGTTATTATTGTCATTATCATCGTTGTTATCGTCGTTAATATCGTCATTATCATAGTTATTATCGTCAAAATTATCGTCGTCAATGACGTCGTTATTATCGTGGTTATTATCATCGTTGTTATCGTCGTTATTATCGTCGTTATTATCTTAAATATAACGTTATTATCGTCGTTATAATCAACGTTAATATCATCGCTATTACCGTCGTTATTATCGTCGTTATTATCGTCGATATTATCGTCGTCATTATCGTCAATATTATCGTCGTTATTATCGTCGTCATTATCGTCGTTAATATCGTCGTCATTATCGTCGTTAATATCGTCATTATCATAGTTATTATCGTCGCCATTATCGTCTTTAATATCGTCGTTATTATCGTCATTATCATCGTTGTTATCGTCGTTATTATCATCATAATTATCGTCGTTAATATCGTCGTTATTATCGTCATTATCATCGTTGTTATCGTCGTTATTATCCTCATAATTATCGTCGTTAATATCGTCGTTATTGTCGTCATTTTCATCGATGTTATCTTCGTTATTATCCTGAAAATTATCGTCGTTAATATCGTCGTTTTTTCGTCATTATCATCGTTGTTATCGTCGTTAATATCGTCGTTGTTTCGTCATTATCATCGTTGTTATCGTCGTTATTATCGTCGTTATTATCTTCAATATAACGTTATTATCGACGTTATAATCAAAGTTAATATCATCGCTATTATCGTCGTTATTATCGTCGTTATTATCGTCGATATTATCGTCGTTATTATCGTCGATATTATCGTCGTTATTATCGTCGTTATTATCGTCGTTAAAATCGTCGTTATTATTGTCATTATCATCGTTGTTAACGGCGTTAATATCGTCATTATCATAGTTATTATCGTCAAAATTATCGTCGTCAATGTCGTCGTTATTATCCTCATAATTATCGTCGTTAATATCGACGTTATTTTGTCATTATCATCGTTGTTATCGTTGTTATTATCGTCATTATTATCGTCGATATTATCGTCGTTATTATCGTCATTTTCATCGTTGTTATCTTCGTTATTATCCTCATAATTATCGTCGTTAATATCGTCGTTATTTCGTCATTATCATCGTTGTTATCGTCGTTATTATCGTCGATATTATCTTCGATATAACGTTATTATCGTCGTTATAATCAACGTTAATATCATCGCTATTATCGTCGTTATTATCTTCGTTATTATCGTCGATATTATCGTCGTTATTATCGTCGATATTATCGTCTTTAATATCGTCGTCATTATCGTCGTTAATAACGTCGTTATCGTCGTTAATGTCGTCATTATTATCGTTATTATCCTCGTTGTTATCGTAGTTATTATCCTCATAATTATCGTCGTTAATATCGACGCTATTTTATCATTATCATCGTTGTTATCGTTGTTATTATCGTCGTTATTATCGTCGATATTATCGTCGTTATTATCGTCGTCATTATCATCGTTGTTATTGTCGTTATTATCCTCATAAATATCGTCGTTAATATCGACGTTATTTTGTCATTATCATCGCTATTATCGTCGATATTATCGTCGTTATTATCGTCGATATTATCGTCGTTATTATCGTCGATATTATCGTCGTTATTATCGTCGTCATTATCGTCGTTAATATCGTCGTCATTATCGTCGTTAATGTCGACGTTATCGTCGTTATTATCGTCATTATCAAAGTTATTATCGTCAAAATTATCGTTGTCAATGTCGTCGTTATTATCGTCGTTATTATCGTCGATATTATCGTCGTTATTATCGTCGCCATTATCGTCTTTAATATTGTCGTTATTATAGTTATTATCATCGTTGCTATCGTCGTTATTATCCTCATAATTATCGTCGTTAATATCGTCGTTATTATCGTCATTTTCATCGTTGTTATCTTCGTTATTATCCTCATAATTATCGTCGTTAATATCGTCGTTATTTCGTCATTATCATCGTTGTTATCGTCGTTATTATCGTCGTTATTATCGTCGATATTATCGTCGTTATTATCGTCGATATTATCGTCGTTATTATCGTCGTCATTATCGTCGTTAATATCGTCGATATTATTGTCAATATCCTCGTTGTTATCGTAGTTATTATCCTCATAATTATCGTCGTTAATATCGACGCTATTTATCATTATCATCGTTGTTATCGTTGTTATTATCGTCGTTATTATCGTCGATATTATCGTCGTTATTATCGTCGTCATTATCATCGTTGTTATCGTCGTTATTATCCTCATAAATATCGTCGTTAATATCGACGTTATTTTGTCATTATCATCGCTATTATCGTCGATATTATCGTCGTTATTATCGTCGATATTATCGTCGTTATTATCGTCGATATTATCGTCGTTATTATCGTCGTCATTATCGTCGTTAATATCGTCGTCATTATCGTCGTTAATGTCGACGTTATCGTCGTTAATATCGTCATTATCAAAGTTATTATCGTCAAAATTATCGTTGTCAATGTCGTCGTTATTATCGTCGTTATTATCGTCGATATTATCGTCGTTATTATCGTCGTCATTATCGTCGTTAATATCGTCGTCATTATCGTCGTTAATATCGTCGTTATCGCCGCTAATATCGTCATTATCATATTTATTATCGTCAAAATTATCGTTGTCAATGTCGTCGTTATTATCGTCGTTATTATCATCGTTGTTATCGTCGTTATTATCCTCATAATTATCGTCGTTAATATCGTTATTATTATCGTTATTATCATCGTTGTTATCGTCGTTATTATCCTCATAAATATCGTCGTTATTATCGTCATAATCATCGTTGTTATCGTCGTTATAATCGTCGTGATTATCTTCGATATATCTTTATTATCGTCGTTGAATCAACGTTATTATCATTGTTATTATCATCGCTATTATCGTCGATATTATCGTCGTTAATATCGTCATTATCATCCTTGTTATCGTCGTTATTATCCTCAAAATTATCGTCGTTATTTCGTCATTTTAATCATTGTTATCGTCGTTATTAAAGTCGATATTATCGTCGTTATTATCGTCGATATTATCGTCGTTATTATCGTCGTCATTATCGTCGATAATATCGTCGTCATTATCGTCGTTAATATCGTCATTATCATAGTTATTATCGTCGCCATTATCGTCTTTAATATCGTCGTTATTATCGTCATAATCATCGTTGTTATCGTCGTTATTATCATCATAATTATCGTCGTTAATATCGTCGTTATTATCGTCATTGTCATCGTTGTTATCGTCGTTATTATCCTCATAATTATCGTCGTTAATATCGTCGTTATTTCGTCATTATCATCGTTGTTATCGTCGTTATTATCGTCGTAATTATCTTCGATATAACGTTATTATCGTCGTTATAATCAACGTTAATATCATCGCTATTATCGTCGTCATTATCGTCAATATTATCGTCGATATTATAGTCGTCATTATCGTCGTTAATATCGTCGTCATTATCGTCGTTAATATCGTCGTTATTATTGTCATTATCATCGTTGTTATCGTCGTTAATATCGTCATTATCATATTTATAATCGTCAAAATTATCGTCGACAATGTCGTCGTTATTATCGTCATTATCATCGTTGTTATCGTCGTTATTATCCTCATAATTATCGTCGATAATATTGTTGTTATTATCGTTATTATCATCGTTGTTATCGTCGTTATTTCGTCGTTATTATCGTCGATATTATCGTCGTTATTATCGTCGCCATTATCGTCTTTAATATCGTCGTAATTATAGTTATTATCATCGTTGTTATCGTCGTTATTATCCTTATAATTATCGTCGTTATTATCGTCATATTCATCGATGTTATCTTCGTTATTATCCTCATAATTATCGTCGTTAATATCGTCGTTATTTCGTCATTATCATCGTTGCTATCGTCGTTATTATCGTCGTTATTATTTCGATATAACGTTATTATCGTCGTTATAATCAACGTTAATATCATCGCTATTATCGTCGTTATTATCGTCGATATTATCGTCGTTATTATCGTCGTCATTATCGTCGTTAATATCGTCGTCATTATCGTCGTTAATATCGTCGTTATCGTCGCTAATATCGTCATTATCATATTTATTATCGTCAATATTATCGTTGTCAATGTCGTCGTTATTATCGTCGTTATTGTCAACGTTGTTATCGTCGTTATTATCCTCATAATTATCGTCGTTAATATCGTAATTATTATCGTTATTATCATCGTTGTTATCATCGTTATTATTTTCATAAAAATCGTCGTTATTATCGTCATAATCATCGTTGTTATCGTCGTTATAATCGTCGTGATTATCTTCGATATATCTTTATTATCGTTGTTAAATCAACGTTATTATCATCGTTATTATCATCGCTATTATCGTCGATATTATCGTCGTTAATATCGTCGTTATTATCGTCATTATCATAGTTGTTATCGTCGTTAATATCGTCATTATCATCCTTGTTATTGTCGTTATTATCCTCAAAATTATCGTCGTTATTTCGTCATTTTCATCGTTGTTATCGTCGTTATTAAAGTCGATATTATCGTCGTTATTATCGTCGATATTAGCGTCGTTATTATCGTCGTCATTATCGTCGTTAATATCGTCGTTATTATTGTAATTATCATCGTTGTTATCGTCGTTAATATCGTCATTATCATAGTTGTTATCGTCAAAATTACCGTCGTTTATGTCGTCGTTATTATTGACGTTATTATCATCGTTGTTATCGTTGTTATTCTCGTCGTTATTATCGTCGATAGTATCGTCGTTATTATCGTCGTCATTATCGTCGTTAATATCTTTGTATTATCGTTATTATCATCGTTGTTTTCGTCGTTATTATCCTCATAATTATCGTCGTTAATATCGTTGTTATTATCGTTATTATCATCGTTGTTATCGTCGTTATTATCCTCATAAATATCGTCGTTAATATCGTCGTTATTTCGTCATTATCATCGATGTTATCGTCGTTATTATCGTCGTTATTATCTTCGATATAACGTTATTATCGTCATTATAATCAACGTTAATATCATCGCTATTATCGTCGTTAATATCGTCGTTATTTTGTCAATATCATCGTTGTTATCGTCGTTAATATCGTCATTATCATAGTTGTTATCGTCAAAATTATCGTCGTTTATGTCGTCGTTATTATTGACGTTATTATCATCGTTGTTATCGTTGTTATTATCGTCGTTATTATCGTCGATATTATCGTCGTTATTATCGTCGTCATTATCGTCGTTAATATCTTTGTATTATCGTTATTATCATCGTTGTTTTCGTCGTTATTATCCTCATAATTATCGTCGTTAATATCGTTGTTATTATCGTTATTATCATCGTTGTTATCGTCGTTATTATCCTCATAAATATCGTCGTTAATATCGTCGTTAATATCGTCGTCATTATCGTCTTTAATATCGCCGTTATTATTGTCAATATCATCGTTGTTATCGTCGTTAATATCGTCATTATCATAGTTGTTATCGTCGTTATTATCCTCATAATTATCGTCGTTAATATCGTCGTTATTTCGTCATTATCATCGTTGTTATCGTCGATATTATCGTCGTTATTATCTTCGACATAACGTTATTATCGTCGTTATAATCAACGTTAATATCATCGTTATTATCGTCGTTATTATCGTCGTTTTTTTGTCAATGTCATCGTTGTTATCGTCGTTAATATCGTCATTATTATAGTTATTTTCGTCAAAATTATCGTCGTTAATGTCGTCGTTATTATCGACGGTATTATCATCGTTGTTATAGTCGTTATTATTCTCATAATTATCGTCGTTAAAATCGTCGTTATTATCGTCGTTATTATCTTCGATATAACGTTATTATCGTCGTTATAATCAACGTTAATATCATCGCTATTATCGTCATTATTATCGTCGTTATTATCGTCGATATTATCGTCGTTATTATCGTCGATATTATCGTCGTTATTATCGTCGTCATTATCGTCGTTAATATCGTCGTTATTATTGCCATTATTATCGTTGTTATCCTCGTTAATATCGTCATTATCATAGTTATTATCGTCAAAATTATCGTCGTCAATGTCGTCGTTATTATCGTCGTTATTATCATCGTTGTTATCGTCGTTATTATCCTCATAATTATCGTCGTTAATATCGACGTTATTTTGTCATTATCATCGTTGTTATCGTCGTTATTATCGTCGTTATTATCGTCGATATTATCGTCGTTATTAACGTCGCCATTATCGACTTTAATATTGTCGTTATTATCGACATTATCATCGTTGTTATCATCGTTATTATCCTCATAATTATAGTCGTTAATATCGTCGTTATTATAATTATTATCATCGTTGTTATCGTCGTTATTATCCTCATATTTATTGTCGTTATTATCGTCGTTATTATCGTCATTGTCATCGTTGTTATCGTCGTTATTATCCTCATAATTATCGTCGTTAATATCGTCGTTATTTCGTTATTATCATCGTTGTTATCGTCGTTATTATCTTCGATATAACGTTATTATCGTCGTTATAATCAAAGTTAATATCATCGCTATTATCGTCGTTATTATCGTCGTTATTATCGTCGATATTATCGTGGTTATTATCGTCGATATTATCGTCGTTATTATCGTCGTCATTATCGTCGTTAATATCGTCGTTATTATTGTCAATATCATCGTTGTTATCGTCGTTAATATCGTCATTATCATAGTTATTATCGTCGTCAATGTGGTCGTTATTATCGTCGTTATTATCATCGTTGTTATCGTCGTTCTTATCCTAATAATTATCGTCGTTATTATCGTCGATATTATCGTCGTTATTATCGTCGATATTATCGTCGTTATTATCGTCGTCATTATCGTCGTTAATATCGTCGTTATTATTGTCAATATCATCGTTGTTATCGTCGTTAATATCGTCATTATCATAGTTATTATCGTCGTCAATGTGGTCGTTATTATCGTCATTATTATCATCGTTGTTTTCGTCGTTAATATCGTCATTATCATAGTTATTATCGTCAAAATTATCGTCGTCAATGTCGTCGTTATTATCGTCATTATTATCATCGTTGTTATCGTCGATATTATCCTCATATTTATCGTCGTTAATATCGACGTTATTTTGTGATTATCATCGTTGTTAACGTTGTTATTATCGTCGATATTATCGTCGTTATTATCGTCGTCATTATCGTCGTTAATATCGTCGTTATTATTGTCATTAACATCGTTGTTATCGTCGTTATTATTGCCAATATCATCGTTGTTATCGTCGTTAATATCGTCATTATCATAGTTATTATCGTCAAAATTATCGTCGTCAATGTCGTCGTTATTATCGTCATTATTATCATCGATGTTATCGTCGTTATTATCCTCATATTTATCGTCGTTAATATCGACGTTATTTTGTCATTATCATCGTTGTTATCGTTGTTATTATCGTCGATATTATCGTCGTTATTATCGTCGTCATTATCGTCGTTAATATCGTCGTTATTATTGTCATTATCATCGTTGTTATCGTCGTTAATATCGTCATTACCATAGTTATTATCGTCAAAATTATCGTCGTCAATGTCGTCGTTATTATCGTCGTTAATATCATCGTTGTTATCGTCGTTATTATCTTCGATATAACGTTATTATCGTCGTTATAATCAACGTTAATATCATCGCTATTATCGTCGTTATTAACGTCGTTATTATCGTCGATATTATCGTCGTTATTATCGTCGATATTATCGTCGTTATTGTCGTCGTCATTATCGTCGTTAATATCGTAGTTATTATTGTCATTATCATCGTTGTTATCGTCGTTAATATCGTCATTATCATAGTTATTATCGTCAAAATTATCGTCGTCAATGTCGTCGTTATTATCGTCATTATCATTGTTGATATCGTCGTCAATGTCGTCGTTATTATCGTCATTATCATTGTTGATATCGTCGTTATTATCCTCATAAATATCGTCGTTAATATCGTTGTTATTATCGTTATTATCATCGTTGTTATCGTCGTTATTTCGTCGTTATTATCGTCGATATTATCGTCGTTATTATCGTTGCCATTATCGTCTTTAATATCGTCGTTATTATAGTTATTATCAACGTTGTTATCGTCGTTATTATCCTCATAATTAATGTCGTTAATATCGTCGTTATTATCGTCATTTTTATCGTTGTTATCTTCGTTATTATCCTCATAATTATCGTCGTTAATATCGTCGTTATTTCGTCATTATCATCGTTGTTATCGTCGTTATTATCGTCGTTATTATCGTCGATATTATCGTCGTTATTATTGTCGTTACTATCGTCGTTAAAATCGTCGTTATTATTGTCATTATCATCGTTGTTATCGTCGTTAATATCGTCATTATCATAGTTATTATCGTCAAAATTATCGTCGTCAATGTCGTCGTTATTATCGTCGTTATTTTCCTCATAATTTTCGTCGTTAATATCGACGATATTTTGTCATAATCATCGTCGTTAATGTCGTCGTTATTATCGTCATTATCTACGTTGTTATCGTCATAAATATCATCGTTAATATCGTCGTTATTATTGTCATTATCTTCTTTTTATTGTCGTTATTATCGTCGTTAATATTGTCGTTATTATCGTCTTTAATATCGTCGTTATTATCGTCGATATTATCGCCGTTAATATCGTCATTAATATCGTCATTATCATTGTTGTTATCGTCCTTATCATCCTCATAATTATAGTCGTTAATATCGTCGTTATTTTGTCATAATCATCGTCGTTAATGTCGTCGTTATTATCGTCATTATCTACGTTGTTATCGTCATAAATATCATCGTTAATATCGTCGTTATTATTGTCATTTTCTTCTTTTTATCGTCGTTATTATCGTCGTTAATATCGTCGTTATTATCGTCGTTATTATCGTCGTTAATATCGTCGTTAATATCGTTATTATCATCGTTGTTATTGTCCTTATTATCCTCATAATTATCGTCGTTAATATCGTCTTTATTTTGTCATAATCATCGTCGTTAATGTCGTCGTTATTATCGTCATTATCATCGTTGTTATCGTCCTTATCATCCTCATAATTATCGTCGTTAATATCGTCGTTATTTTGTCATAATCATCGTCGTTAATGTCGTCGTTATTATCGTCATTATCTACGTTGTTATCGTCATAAATATCATCGTTAATATCGTCGTTATTATTGTCATTATCTTCTTTTTATTGTCGATATTATCGTCGTTAATATTGTCGTTATTATCGTCGTTAATATCGTCGTTATTATC
Source organism: Dolichovespula media (assembly GCA_911387685.1). NCBI lineage: Eukaryota > Metazoa > Arthropoda > Insecta > Hymenoptera > Vespidae > Dolichovespula > Dolichovespula media. Next base: position 7,573,913 of record OU426857.1, read on the forward strand.
GTCGTTATTATCGCCGTTAATATCGTCATTAATATCGTCATTACCATCGTTGTTATCGTCCTTATTATCCTCATAATTATCGTCGTTAATATCGTCGTTATTTTGTCATAATCATCGTCGTTAATGTCGTCGTTATTATCGTCATTATCATCGTTGTTATCGTCCTTATCATCCTCATAATTATCGTCGTTAATATCGTCGTTATTTTGTCATAATCATCGTCGTTAATGTCGTCGTTATTATCGTCATTATCTTCGTTGTTATCGTCATAATTATCATCGTTAATATCGTCGTTATTATTGTCATTATCTTCTTTTTATCGTCGTTATTATCGTCGTTAATATCGTCGTTAATATCGTCATTATCATCGTTGTTATCGTCCTTATCATCCTCGTAATTATCGTCGTTAATATCGTCGTTATTTTGTCATAATCATCGTCGTTAATGTCGTCGTTATTATCGTCATTATCTTTGTTGTTATCGTCGTTATTATCCTCATAATTATCGTCGTTAATATCGTCGTTATTTTGTCATAATCATCGTCGTTAATGTCGTCGTTATTATCGTCATTATCTACGTTGTTATCGTCATAAATATCATCGTTAATATCGTCGTTATTATTGTCATTTTCTTCTTTTTATCGTCGTTATTATCGTCCTTATCATCCTCATAATTATCGTCGTTAATATCGTCGTTATTTTGTCATAATCATCGTCGTTAATATCGTCGTTAATATCGTCATTATCATCGTTGTTATCGTCCTTATTATCCTCATAATTATCGTCGTTAATATCGTCGTTATTTTGTCATAATCATCGTCGTTAATGTCGTCGTTATTATCGTCATTATCATCGTTGTTATCGTCCTTATCATCCTCATAATTATCGTCGTTAATATTGTCGTTATTTTGTCATAATCATCGTCGTTAATGTCGTCGTTATTATCGTCATTATCTTCGTTGTTATCGTCATAATTATCATCGTTAATATCGTCGTTATTATTGTCATTATCTTCTTTTTATCGTCGTTATTATCGTCGTTAATATCGTCGTTAATATCGTCATTATCATCGTTGTTATCGTCCTTATCATCCTCATAATTATCGTCGTTAATATCGTCGTTATTTTGTCATAACCATGGTCGTTAATGTCGTCGTTATTATCGTCATTATCTTCGTTGTTATCGTCATAAATATCATCGTTAATATCGTCGTTATTATTGTCATTATCTTCTTTTTATCGTCGTTATTATCGTCCTTATCATCCTCATAATTATCGTCGTTAATATCGTCGTTATTTTGTCATAATCATCGTCGTTAATGTCGTCGTTATTATCGTCATTATCTACGTTGTTATCGTCATAAATATCATGGTTAATATCGTCGTTATTATCGTCATTATCTTCGTTGTTATCGTCATAATTATCATCGTTAATATCGTCGTTATTATTGTCATTATCTTCTTTTTATCGTCGTTATTATCGTCCTTATCATCCTCATAATTATCGTCGTTAATATCGTCGTTATTATGTCATAATCATCGTCGTTAATGTCGTCGTTATTATCGTCATTATCTTCGTTGTTATCGTCATAAATATCATCGTTAATATCGTCGTTATTATTGTCATTATCTTCTTTTTATCGTCGTTATTATCGTCGTTAATATCGTCGTTAATATCGTCATTATCATCGTTGTTATTGTCCTTATCATCCTCATAATTATCGTCGTTAATATCGTCGTTATTTTGTCATAATCATCGTCGTTAATGTCGTCGTTATTATCGTCATTATCTTCGTTGTTATCGTCGTTATCATCCTCATAATTATCGTCGTTAATATCGTCGTTATTTTGTCATAATCATCGTCGTTAATGTCGTCGTTATTATCGTCATTATCTACGTTGTTATCGTCATAAATATCATCGTTAATATCGTCGTTATTAATGTCATTTTCTTCTTTTTATCGTCGTTATTATCGTCGTTAATATCGTCGTTATTATCGTCGTTATTATCGTCGTTAATATCGTCGTTAATATCGTCATTATCATCGTTGTTATCGTCCTTATTATCCTCATAATTATCGTCGTTAATATCGTCGTTATTTTGTCATAATCATCGTCGTTAATGTCGTCGTTATTATCGTCATTATCATCGTTGTTATCGTCCTTATCATCCTCATAATTATCGTCGTTAATATTGTCGTTATTTTGTCATAATCATCGTCGTTAATGTCGTCGTTATTATCGTCATTATCTTCGTTGTTATCGTCATAAATATCATCGTTAATATCGTCGTTATTATTGTCATTATCTTCTTTTTATTGTCGTTATTATCGTCGTTAATATTGTCGTTATTATCGTCGTTAATATCGTCGTTATTATCGTCGTTATTATCGCCGTTAATATCGTCATTAAAATCGTCATTACCATCGTTGTTATCGTCCTTATTATCCTCATAATTATCGTCGTTAATATCGTCGTTATTTTGTCATAATCATCGTTGTTAATGTCGTCGTTATTATCATCATTATCATCGTTGTAATCGTCCTTATCATCCTCATAATTATCGTCGTTAATATCGTCGTTATTTTGTCATAAACATCGTCGTTAATGTCGTCGTTATTATCGTCATTATCTACGTTGTTATCGTCATAAATATCATCGTTAATATCGTCGTTATTATTGTCATTATCTTCTTTTTATCGTCGTTATTATCGTCTTTATCATCCTCATAATTATCGTCGTTAATATCGTCGTTATTTTGTCATAATCATCGTCGTTAATGTCGTCGTTATTATCGTCATTATCTTCGTTGTTATCGTCATAATTATCATCGTTAATATCGTCGTTATTATTGTCATTATCTTCTTTTTATCGTCGTTATTATCGTCCTTATCATCCTCAGAATTATCGTCGTTAATATCGTCGTTATTTTGTCATAATCATCGTCGTTAATGTCGTCGTTATTATCGTCATTATCTTCGTTGTTATCGTCATAATTATCATCGTTAATATCGTCGTTATTATTGTCATTATCTTCTTTTTATCGTCGTTATTATCGTCGTTAATATCGTCTTTATTATCGTCGTTATTATCGTCGTTAATATCGTCGTTAATATCGTCATTATCATCGTTGTTATCGTCCTTATCATCCTCATAATTGTCGTAGTTAATATCGTCGTTATTTTGTCATAATCATTGTCGTTAATGTCGTCGTTTTTATCGTCATTATCTTCGTTGTTATCGTCATAATTATCATCGTTAATATCGTCGTTATTATTGTCATTATCTTCTTTTTATCGTCGTTATTATCGTCGTTAATATCGTCGTTAATATCGTCATTATCATCGTTGTTATCGTCCTTATTATCCTCATAATTATCGTCGTTAATATCGACGTTATTTTGTCATAATCATCGTCGTTAATGTCGTCGTTATTATCGTCATTATCATCGTTGTTATCGTCCTTATCATCCTCATAATTATCGTCGTTAATATCGTCGTTATTTTGTCATAATCATCGTCGTTAATGTCGTCGTTATTATCTTCATTATCTACGTTGTTATCGCCATAAATATCATCGTTAATATCGTCGTTATTATTGTCATTATCTTCTTTTTATCGTCGTTATTATCGTCGTTAATATCGTCGTTAATATCGTCATTATCATCGTTGTTATCGTCCTTATCATCCTTATAATTATCGTCGTTAATATCGTCGTTATTTTGTCATAATCATTGTCGTTAATGTCGTCGTTATTATCGTCATTATCTTCGTTGTTATCGTCGTTATTATCCTCATAATTATCGTCGTTAATATCGTCGTTATTTTGTCATAATCATCGTCGTTAATGTCGTCGTTATTATCGTCACTATCTACGTTGTTATCGTCATAAATATCATCGTTAATATCGTCGTTATTATTGTCATTTTCTTCTTTTTATCGTCGTTATTATCGTCGTTAATATCGTCGTTATTATCGTCGTTATTATCGTCGTTAATATCGTCGTTAATATCGTCATTATCATCGTTGTTATCGTCCTTATTATCCTCATAATTATCGTCGTTAATATCGTCGTTATTTTGTCATAATCATCGTCGTTAATGTCGTCGTTATTATCGTCATTATCATCGTTGTTATCGTCCTTATCATCCTCATAATTATCGTCTTTAATATCGTCGTTATTTTGTCATAATCATCGTCGTTAATGTCGTCGTTATTATCGTCATTATCTTCGTTGTTATCGTCATAATTATCATCGTTAATATCGTCGTTATTATTGTCATTATCTTCTTTTTATCGTCGTTATTATCGTCGTCAATATCGTCGTTAATATCGTCATTATCATCGTTGTTATCGTCCTTAACATCCTAATAATTATTGTCGTTAATATCGTCGTTATTTTGTCATAATCATCGTCGTTAATTTCGTCGTTATTATCGTCTTTATCTTCGTTGTTATCGTCCTTATAATCCTCATAATTATCGTCGTTAATATCGTCGTTATTTGGTCATAATCATCGTCGTTAATGTCGTTGTTATTATCGTCATTATCTTCGTTGTTATCGTCATAATTATCATCGTTAATATCGTCGTTATTATTGTCATTATCTTCTTTTTATCGTCGTTAATATCGTCGTTAATATCGTCATTATCATCGTTGATATCGTCCTTATCATCCTCATAATTATCGTCGTTAATATCGTCGTTATTTTGTCATAATCATCGTCGTTAATTTCGTCGTTATTATCGTCATTATCTTCGTTGTTATCGTCGTTGTTATCGTCGTTATTATCCTCATAATTATCGTCGTTATTTTGTCATAATCATCGTCGTTAATGTCGTCGTTAATATCGTCGTTAATATCGTCATTATCATCGTTGTTATCGTCCTTATCATCCTCGTAATTATCGTCGTTAATATCGTCGTTATTTTGTCATAATCATCGTCGTTAATGTCGTCGTTATTATCGTCATTATCTTTGTTGTTATCGTCGTTATTATCCTCATAATTATCGTCGTTAATATCGTCGTTATTTTGTCATAATCATCGTCGTTAATGTCGTCGTTATTATCGTCATTATCTACGTTGTTATCGTCATAAATATCATCGTTAATATCGTCGTTATTATTGTCATTTTCTTCTTTTTATCGTCGTTATTATCGTCCTTATCATCCTCATAATTATCGTCGTTAATATCGTCGTTATTTTGTCATAATCATCGTCGTTAATATCGTCGTTAATATCGTCATTATCATCGTTGTTATCGTCCTTATTATCCTCATAATTATCGTCGTTAATATCGTCGTTATTTTGTCATAATCATCGTCGTTAATGTCGTCGTTATTATCGTCATTATAATCGTTGTTATCGTCCTTATCATCCTCATAATTATCGTCGTTAATATTGTCGTTATTTTGTCATAATCATCGTCGTTAATGTCGTCGTTATTATCGTCATTATCTTCGTTGTTATCGTCATAATTATCATCGTTAATATCGTCGTTATTATTGTCATTATCTTCTTTTTATCGTCGTTATTATCGTCGTTAATATCGTCGTTAATATCGTCATTATCATCGTTGTTATCGTCCTTATCATCCTCATAATTATCGTCGTTAATATCGTCGTTATTTTGTCATAACCATGGTCGTTAATGTCGTCGTTATTATCGTCATTATCTTCGTTGTTATCGTCATAAATATCATCGTTAATATCGTCGTTATTATTGTCATTATCTTCTTTTTATCGTCGTTATTATCGTCCTTATCATCCTCATAATTATCGTCGTTAATATCGTCGTTATTTTGTCATAATCATCGTCGTTAATGTCGTCGTTATTATCGTCATTATCTACGTTGTTATCGTCATAAATATCATGGTTAATATCGTCGTTATTATCGTCATTATCTTCGTTGTTATCGTCATAATTATCATCGTTAATATCGTCGTTATTATTGTCATTATCTTCTTTTTATCGTCGTTATTATCGTCCTTATCATCCTCATAATTATCGTCGTTAATATCGTCGTTATTATGTCATAATCATCGTCGTTAATGTCGTCGTTATTATCGTCATTATCTTCGTTGTTATCGTCATAAATATCATCGTTAATATCGTCGTTATTATTGTCATTATCTTCTTTTTATCGTCGTTATTATCGTCGTTAATATCGTCGTTAATATCGTCATTATCATCGTTGTTATCGTCCTTATCATCCTCATAATTATCGTCGTTAATATCGTCGTTATTTTGTCATAATCATCGTCGTTAATGTCGTCGTTATTATCGTCATTATCTTCGTTGTTATCGTCGTTATCATCCTCATAATTATCGTCGTTAATATCGTCGTTATTTTGTCATAATCATCGTCGTTAATGTCGTCGTTATTATCGTCATTATCTACGTTGTTATCGTCATAAATATCATCGTTAATATCGTCGTTATTAATGTCATTTTCTTCTTTTTATCGTCGTTATTATCGTCGTTAATATCGTCGTTATTATCGTCGTTATTATCGTCGTTAATATCGTCGTTAATATCGTCATTATCATCGTTGTTATCGTCCTTATTATCCTCATAATTATCGTCGTTAATATCGTCGTTATTTTGTCATAATCATCGTCGTTAATGTCGTCGTTATTATCGTCATTATCATCGTTGTTATCGTCCTTATCATCCTCATAATTATCGTCGTTAATATTGTCGTTATTTTGTCATAATCATCGTCGTTAATGTCGTCGTTATTATCGTCATTATCTTCGTTGTTATCGTCATAAATATCATCGTTAATATCGTCGTTATTATTGTCATTATCTTCTTTTTATTGTCGTTATTATCGTCGTTAATATTGTCGTTATTATCGTCGTTAATATCGTCGTTATTATCGTCGTTATTATCGCCGTTAATATCGTCATTAAAATCGTCATTACCATCGTTGTTATCGTCCTTATTATCCTCATAATTATCGTCGTTAATATCGTCGTTATTTTGTCATAATCATCGTTGTTAATGTCGTCGTTATTATCATCATTATCATCGTTGTAATCGTCCTTATCATCCTCATAATTATCGTCGTTAATATCGTCGTTATTTTGTCATAAACATCGTCGTTAATGTCGTCGTTATTATCGTCATTATCTACGTTGTTATCGTCATAAATATCATCGTTAATATCGTCGTTATTATTGTCATTATCTTCTTTTTATCGTCGTTATTATCGTCTTTATCATCCTCATAATTATCGTCGTTAATATCGTCGTTATTTTGTCATAATCATCGTCGTTAATGTCGTCGTTATTATCGTCATTATCTTCGTTGTTATCGTCATAATTATCATCGTTAATATCGTCGTTATTATTGTCATTATCTTCTTTTTATCGTCGTTATTATCGTCCTTATCATCCTCAGTATTATCGTCGTTAATATCGTCGTTATTTTGTCATAATCATCGTCGTTAATGTCGTCGTTATTATCGTCATTATCTTCGTTGTTATCGTCATAATTATCATCGTTAATATCGTCGTTATTATTGTCATTATCTTCTTTTTATCGTCGTTATTATCGTCGTTAATATCGTCTTTATTATCGTCGTTATTATCGTCGTTAATATCGTCGTTAATATCGTCATTATCATCGTTGTTATCGTCCTTATCATCCTCATAATTGTCGTAGTTAATATCGTCGTTATTTTGTCATAATCATTGTCGTTAATGTCGTCGTTTTTATCGTCATTATCTTCGTTGTTATCGTCATAATTATCATCGTTAATATCGTCGTTATTATTGTCATTATCTTCTTTTTATCGTCGTTATTATCGTCGTTAATATCGTCGTTAATATCGTCATTATCATCGTTGTTATCGTCCTTATTATCCTCATAATTATCGTCGTTAATATCGACGTTATTTTGTCATAATCATCGTCGTTAATGTCGTCGTTATTATCGTCATTATCATCGTTGTTATCGTCCTTATCATCCTCATAATTATCGTCGTTAATATCGTCGTTATTTTGTCATAATCATCGTCGTTAATGTCGTCGTTATTATCTTCATTATCTACGTTGTTATCGCCATAAATATCATCGTTAATATCGTCGTTATTATTGTCATTATCTTCTTTTTATCGTCGTTATTATCGTCGTTAATATCGTCGTTAATATCGTCATTATCATCGTTGTTATCGTCCTTATCATCCTTATAATTATCGTCGTTAATATCGTCGTTATTTTGTCATAATCATTGTCGTTAATGTCGTCGTTATTATCGTCATTATCTTCGTTGTTATCGTCGTTATTATCCTCATAATTATCGTCGTTAATATCGTCGTTATTTTGTCATAATCATCGTCGTTAATGTCGTCGTTATTATCGTCACTATCTACGTTGTTATCGTCATAAATATCATCGTTAATATCGTCGTTATTATTGTCATTTTCTTCTTTTTATCGTCGTTATTATCGTCCTTATCATCCTCATAATTATCGTCGTTAATATCGTCGTTATTTTGTCATAATCATCGTCGTTAATATCGTCGTTAATATCGTCATTATCATCGTTGTTATCGTCCTTATTATCCTCATAATTATCGTCGTTAATATCGTCGTTATTTTGTCATAATCATCGTCGTTAATGTCGTCGTTATTATCGTCATTATCATCGTTGTTATCGTCCTTATCATCCTCATAATTATCGTCTTTAATATCGTCGTTATTTTGTCATAATCATCGTCGTTAATGTCGTCGTTATTATCGTCATTATCTTCGTTGTTATCGTCATAATTATCATCGTTAATATCGTCGTTATTATTGTCATTATCTTCTTTTTATCGTCGTTATTATCGTCGTCAATATCGTCGTTAATATCGTCATTATCATCGTTGTTATCGTCCTTAACATCCTAATAATTATTGTCGTTAATATCGTCGTTATTTTGTCATAATCATCGTCGTTAATTTCGTCGTTATTATCGTCTTTATCTTCGTTGTTATCGTCCTTATAATCCTCATAATTATCGTCGTTAATATCGTCGTTATTTGGTCATAATCATCGTCGTTAATGTCGTTGTTATTATCGTCATTATCTTCGTTGTTATCGTCATAATTATCATCGTTAATATCGTCGTTATTATTGTCATTATCTTCTTTTTATCGTCGTTAATATCGTCGTTAATATCGTCATTATCATCGTTGATATCGTCCTTATCATCCTCATAATTATCGTCGTTAATATCGTCGTTATTTTGTCATAATCATCGTCGTTAATTTCGTCGTTATTATCGTCATTATCTTCGTTGTTATCGTCGTTGTTATCGTCGTTATTATCCTCATAATTATCGTCGTTATTTTGTCATAATCATCGTCGTTAATGTCGTCGTTATTATCGTCATTATCTACGTTGTTATCGTCATAAATATCATCGTTAATATCGTCGTTATTATTGTCATTTTCTTCTTTTTATCGTCGTTATTATCGTCGTTAATATCGTCGTTATTATCGTCGTTATTATCGTCGTTAATATCGTCGTTAATATCGTCATTATCATCGTTGTTATCGTCCTTATTATCCTCATAATTATCGTCGTTAATATCGTCGTTATTTTGTCATAATCATCGTCGTTAATGTCGTCGTTATTATCGTCATTATCATCGTTGTTATCGTCCTTATCATCCTCATAATTATCGTCTTTAATATCGTCGTTATTTTGTCATAATCATCGTCGTTAATGTCGTCGTTATTATCGTCATTATCTTCGTTGTTATCGTCATAATTATCATCGTTAATATCGTCGTTATTATTGTCATTATCTTCTTTTTATCGTCGTTATTATCGTCGTCAATATCGTCGTTAATATCGTCATTATCATCGTTGTTATCGTCCTTAACATCCTAATAATTATCGTCGTTAATATCGTCGTTATTTTGTCATAATCATCGTCGTTAATTTCGTCGTTATTATCGTCTTTATCTTCGTTGTTATCGTCCTTATAATCCTCATAATTATCGTCGTTAATATCGTCGTTATTTGGTCATAATCATCGTCGTTAATGTCGTTGTTATTATCGTCATTATCTTCGTTGTTATCGTCATAATTATCATCGTTAATATCGTCGTTATTATTGTCATTATCTTCTTTTTATCGTCGTTATTATCGTCGTTAATATCGTCTTTATTATCGTCGTTATTATCGTCGTTAATATCGTCGTTAATATCGTCATTATCATCGTTGTTATCGTCCTTATTCTTCTCATATCTATCGTCGTTAATATCGTCGTAATTTTGTCATAATCATCGTCGTTAATGTCGTCGTTATTATCATCATTATCTACGTTGTTATCGTCATAAATATCAACGATAATGTCGTCGTTATTATCGTCATTATCTTCTTTTTATCGTCGTTATTAACGTCGTTATTATCGTCGTTAATATCGTCGTTATTTTGTCATAATCATCGTCTTTATTGTCGTCGTTATTATCGTCATTATCTACGTTGTTATCGTCGTTATTATCGTCGTTAATATCGTCGTTATTATCGTCATTATCGTCGTTTTTATCATCATAATTATAGTCGTTATTATCGTCGTTAATATCGTCATTGTCATCGTTGTTATCGTCCTTATTATCCTCATAATTATCGTCGTTAATATCGTCGTTATTTTGTCATAATCATCGTCGTTAATGTCGTCGTTATTATCGTCATTATCTACGTTGTTATCGTCATAAATATCATCGTTAATATCGTCGTTATTATTGTCATTATCTTCTTTTTATCGTCGTTATTATCGTCTTTATCATCCTCATAATTATCGTCGTTAATATCGTCGTTATTTTGTCATAATCATCGTCGTTAATGTCGTCGTTATAATCGTCATTATCTTCGTTGTTATCGTCATAATTATCATCGTTAATATCGTCGTTATTATTGTCATTATCTTCTTTTTATCGTCGTTATTATCGTCCTTATCATCCTCATAATTATCGTCGTTAATATCGTCGTTATTTTGTCATAATCATCGTCGTTAATGTCGTCGTTATTATCGTCATTATCTTCGTTGTTATCGTCATAATTATCATCGTTAATATCGTCGTTATTATTGTCATTATCTTCTTTTTATCGTCGTTATTATCGTCGTTAATATCGTCTTTATTATCGTCGTTATTATCGTCGTTAATATCGTCGTTAATATCGTCATTATCATCGTTGTTATCGTCCTTATCATCCTCATAATTGTCGTCGTTAATATCGTCGTTATTTTTTCATAATCATCGTCGTTAATATCGTCGTTAATATCGTCATTATCATCGTTGTTATCGTCCTTATTATCCTCATAATTATCGTCGTTAATATCGTCGTTATTTTGTCATAATCATCGTCGTTAATGTCGTCGTTATTATCGTCATTATCATCATTGTTATCGTCCTTATCATCCTCATAATTATCGTCGTTATTTTGTCATAATCATCGTCGTTAATGTCGTCGTTATTATCGTCATTATTTTCGTTGTTATCGTCATAATTATCATCGTTAATATCGTGGTTATTATTGTCATTATCTTCTTTTTATCGTCGTTATTATCGTCGTTATTATCGTCGTTAATATCGTCGTTAATATCGTCATTATCATCGTTGTTATCGTCTTTATTATCCTCATAATTATCGTCGTTAATATCCTCGTTATTTTGTCATAATCATCGTCGTTAATGTCGTCGTTATTATCGTCATTATCATCGTTGTTATCGTCCTTATCATCCTCAAAATTATCGTCGTTAATATCGTCGTTATTTTGTCATAATCATCGTCGTTAATGTCGTCGTTATTATCGTCATAATCTACGTTGTTATAGTCATAAATATCATCGTCAATATCGTCGTTATTATTGTCATTATCTTCTTTTTATCGTCGTTATTATCGTCTTTATCATCCTCATAATTATCGTCGTTAATATCGTCGTTATTTTGTCATAATCATCGTCGTTAATGTCGTCGTTATTATCGTCATTATCTTCGTTGTTATCGTCATAATTATCATCGTTAATATCGTCGTTATAATTGTCATTATCTTCTTTTTATCGTCGTTATTATCGTCCTTATCATCCTCATAATTATCGTCGTTAATATCGTCGTTATTTTGTCATAATCATCGTCGTTAATGTCGTCGTTATTATCGTCATTATCTTCGTTGTTATCGTCATAATTATCATCGTTAATATCGTCGTTATTATTGTCATTATCTTCTTTTTATCGTCGTTATTATCGTCGTTAATATCGTCTTTATTATCGTCGTTATTATCGTCGTTAATATCGTCGTTAATATCGTCATTATCATCGTTGTTATCGTCCTTATCATCCTCATAATTGTCGTCGTTAATATCGTCGTTATTTTTTCATAATCATCGTCGTTAATATCGTCGTTAATATCGTCATTATCATCGTTGTTATCGTCCTTATTATCCTCATAATTATCGTCGTTAATATTGTCGTTATTTTGTCATAATCATCGTCGTTAATGTCGTCGTTATTATCGTCATTATCATCATTGTTATCGTCCTTATCATCCTCATAATTATCGTCGTTAATATCGTCGTTATTTTGTCATAATCATCGTCGTTAATGTCGTCGTTATTATCGTCATTATCTTCGTTGTTATCGTCATAATTATCATCGTTAATATCGTCGTTATTATTGTCATTATCTTCTTTTTATCGTCGTTATTATCGTCGTTATTATCGTCGTTAATATCGTCGTTAATATCGTCATTATCATCGTTGTTATCGTCCTTATTATCCTCATAATTATCGTCGTTAATATCGTCGTTATTTTGTCATAATCATCGTCGTTAATGTCGTCGTTATTATCGTCATTATCATCGTTGTTATCGTCCTTATCATCCTCAAAATTATCGTCGTTAATATCGTCGTTATTTTGTCATAATCATCGTCGTTAATGTCGTCGTTATTATCGTCATTATCTACGTTGATATCGTCATAAATATCATCGTCAATATCGTCGTTATTATTGTCATTATCTTCTTTTTATCGTCGTTATTATCGTCTTTATCATCCTCATAATTATCGTCGTTAATATCGTCGTTATTTTGTCATAATCATCGTCGTTAATGTCGTCGTTATTATCGTCATTATCTTCGTTGTTATCGTCATAATTATCATCGTTAATATCGTCGTTATTATTGTCATTATCTTTTTTTTATCGTCGTTATTATCGTCCTTATCATCCTCATAATTATCGTCGTTAATATCGTCGTTATTATAGTCATTATCTTCTTTTTATCGTCGTTATTATCGTCGTTAATATCGTCTTTATTATCGTCGTTATTATCGTCGTTAATATCGTCGTTAATATCGTCATTATCATCGTTGTTATCGTCCTTGTCATCCTCATAATTGTCGTCGTTAATATCGTCGTTATTTTGTCATAATCATCGTCGTTAATATCGTCGTTAATATCGTCATTATCATCGTTGTTATCGTCCTTATTATCCTCATAATTATCGTCGTTAATATCGTCGTTATTTTGTCATAATCATCGTCGTTAATGTCGTCGTTATTATCGTCATTATCATCATTGTTATCGTCCTTATCATCCTCATAATTATCGTCGTTAATATCGTCGTTATTTTGTCATAATCATCGTCGTTAATGTCGTTATTATCGTCATTATCTTCGTTGTTATCGTCATAATTATCATCGTTAATATCGTCGTTATTATTGTCATTATCTTCTTTTTATCGTCGTTATTATCGTCGTTAATATCGTCGTTAATATCGTCATTATCATCGTTGTTATCGTCCTTATCATTCTCATAATTATCGTCGTTAATATCGTCGTTATTTTGTCATAATCATCGTCGTTAATTTAGTCGTTATTATCGTCATTATCTTCGTTGTTATCGTCGTTATTATCCTCATAATTATCGTCGTTAATATCGTCGTTATTTTGTCATAATCATCGTCGTTAATGTCGTCGTTATTATCGTCATTATCATCGTTGTTATCGTCCTTATCATCCTCATAATTATCGTCTTTAATATCGTCGTAATTTTGTCATAATCATCGTCGTTAATGTCGTCGTTATTATCGTCATTATCTTCGTTTTTATCGTCGTTATTATTCTCATAATTATCGTCGTTAATATCGTCGTTATTTTGTCATAATCATCGTCGTTAATGTCGTCGTTATTATCGTCATTATCTACGTTGTTATCGTCATAAATATCATCGTTAATATCGTCGTTATTATTGTCATTATCTTCTTTTTATCTTCGTTATTATTGTCATTATCTTCTTTTTATCGTCGTTATTATCGTCGTTAATATCGTCGTTAATATCGTCGTTAATATCGTCATTATCATCGTTGTTATCGCCCTTATTATCCTCATAATTATCGTCGTTAATATCGTCGTTATTTTGTCATAATCATCGTCGTTTATGTCGTTGTTATTATCGTCATTATCTTCGTTGTTATCGTCATAATTATCATCGTTAATATCGTCGTTATTATTGTCATTATCTTCTTTATATCGTCGTTATTATCGTCGTTAATATCGTCTTTATTATCGTCGTTATTATCGTCGTTAATATCGTCGTTAATATCGTCATTATCATCGTTGTTATCGTCCTTATTATTCTCATAACTATCGTCGTTAATATCGTCGTTATTTTGTCATAATCATCGTCGTTAATGTCGTCGTTATTATCGTCATTATCTACGTTGTTATCGTCATAAATATCAACGATAATGTCGTCGTTATTATCGTCATTATCTTCTTTTTATCGTCGTTATTAACGTCGTTATTATCGTCGTTAATATCGTCGTTAATATCGTCATTATCATCGTTGTTATCGTCCTTATTATCCTCATAATTATCGTCGTTAATATCGTCGTTATTTTGTCATAATCATCGTCGTTAATATCGTCGTTATTTTGTCATAATCATCGACGTTAATGTCGTCGTTATTATCGTCATTGACTTCGTTGTTAGCGTCATAATTATCATCGTTAATATCGTCGTTATTATTGTCATTATCTTCTTTTTATCGTCGTTATTATCGTCGTTATTATCGTCGTTAATATCGTCGTTAATATCGTCATTATCATCGTTGTTATCGTCCTTATTATCCTCATAATTATCGTCGTTAATATCGTCGTTATTTTGTCATAATCATCGTCGTTAATGTCGTCGTTATTATCGTCATTATCATCGTTGTTATCGTCCTTATCATCCTCAAAATTATCGTCGTTAATATCGTCGTTATTTTGTCATAATCATCGTCGTTAATGTCGTCGTTATTATCGTCATTATCTACGTTGTTATCGTCATAAATATCATCGTCAATATCGTCGTTATTTTTGTCATTATCTTCTTTTTATCGTCGTTATTATCGTCTTTATCATCCTCATAATTATCGTCGTTAATATCGTCGTTATTTTGTCATAATCATCGTCGTTAATGTCGTCGTTATTATCGTCATTATCTTCGTTGTTATCGTCATAATTATCATCGTTAATATCGTCGTTATTATTGTCATTATCTTCTTTTTATCGTCGTTATTATCGTCCTTATCATCCTCATAATTATCGTCGTTAATATCGTCGTTATTTTGTCATAATCATCGTCGTTAATGTCGTCGTTATTATCGTCATTATCTTCGTTGTTATCGTCATAATTATCATCGTTAATATCGTCGTTATTATTGTCATTATCTTCTTTTTATCGTCGTTATTATCGTCGTTAATATCGTCTTTATTATCGTCGTTATTATCGTCGTTAATATCGTCGTTAATATCGTCATTATCATCGTTGTTATCGTCCTTATCATCCTCATAATTGTCGTCGTTAATATCGTCGTTATTTTGTCATAAGCATCGTCGTTAATATCGTCGTTAATATCGTCATTATCATCGTTGTTATCGTCCTTATTATCCTCATAATTATCGTCGTTAATATCGTCGTTATTTTGTCATAATCATCGTCGTTAATGTCGTCGTTATTATCGTCATTATCATCATTGTTATCGTCCTTATCATCCTCATAATTATCGTCGTTAATATCGTCGTTATTTTGTCATAATCATCGTCGTTAATGTCGTCGTTATTATCGTCATTATCTTCGTTGTTATCGTCATAATTATCATCGTTAATATCGTCGTTATTATTGTCATTATCTTCTTTTTATCGTCGTTATTATCGTCGTTATTATCGTCGTTAATATCGTCGTTAATATCGTCATTATCATCGTTGTTATCGTCCTTATTATTCTCATAACTATCGTCGTTATTATCGTCGTTATTTTGTCATAATCATCGTCGTTAATGTCGTCGTTATTATCGTCATTATCATCGTTGTTATCGTCCTTATCATCCTCAAAATTATCGTCGTTAATATCGTCGTTATTTTGTCATAATCATCGTCGTTAATGTCGTCGTTATTATCGTCATTATCATCATTGTTATCGTCCTTATCATCCTCATAATTATCGTCGTTAATATCGTCGTTATTTTGTCATAATCATCGTCGTTAATGTCGTCGTTATTATCGTCATTATCTTCGTTGTTATCGTCATAATTATCATCGTTAATATCGTCGTTATTATTGTCATTATCTTCTTTTTATCGTCGTTATTATCGTCGTTAATATCGTCGTTAATATCGTCATTATCATCGTTGTTATCGTCCTTATCATCCTCATAATTATCGTCGTTAATATCGTCGTTATTTTGTCATAATCATCGTCGTTAATTTAGTCGTTATTATCGTCATTATCTTCGTTGTTATCGTCGTTATTATCCTCATAATTATCGTCGTTAATATCGTCGTTATTTTGTCATAATCATCGTCGTTAATGTCGTCGTTATTATCGTCATTATCTACGTTGTTATCGTCATAAATATCATCGTTAATATCGTCGTTATTATTGTCATTTTCTTCTTTTTATCGTCGTTATTATCGTCGTTAATATCGTCGTTATTATCGTCGTTATTATCGTCGTTAATATCGTCGTTAATATCGTCATTATCATCGTTGTTATCGTCCTTATTATCCTCATAAATATCGTCGTTAATATCGTCGTTAATATCATCGTTATTTTGTCATAATCATCGTCGTTAATGTCGTCGTTATTATCGTCATTATCATCGTTGTTATCGTCCTTATCATCCTCATAATTATCGTCTTTAATATCGTCGTAATTTTGTCATAATCATCGTCGTTAATGTCGTCGTTATTATCGTCATTATCTTCGTTTTTATCGTCGTTATTATCCTCATAATTATCGTCGTTAATATCGTCGTTATTTTGTCATAATCATCGTCGTTAATGTCGTCGTTATTATCGTCATTATCTACGTTGTTATCGTCATAAATATCATCGTTAATATCGTCGTTATTATTGTCATTATCTTCTTTTTATCGTCGTTATTATTGTCATTATCTTCTTTTTATCGTCGTTATTATCGTCGTTAATATCGTCGTTAATATCGTCGTTAATATCGTCATTATCATAGTTGTTATCGCCCTTATTATCCTCATAATTATCGTCGTTAATATCGTCGTTATTTTGTCTTAATCATCGTCGTTAATGTCGTTGTTGTTATCGTCATTATCTTCGTTGTTATCGTCATAATTATCATCGTTAATATCGTCGTTATTATTGTCATTATCTTCTTTATATCGTCGTTATTATCGTCGTTAATATCGTCTTTATTATCGTCGTTATTATCGTCGTTAATATCGTCGTTAATATCGTCATTATCATCGTTGTTATCGTCCTTATTATTCTCATAACTATCGTCGTTAATATCGTCGTTATTTTGTCATAATCATCGTCGTTAATGTCGTCGTTATTATCGTCATTATCTACGTTGTTATCGTCATAAATATCAACGATAATGTCGTCGTTATTATCGTCATTATCTTCTTTTTATCGTCGTTATTAACGTCGTTATTATCGTCGTTAATATCGTCGTTAATATCGTCATTATCATCGTTGTTATCGTCCTTATTATCCTCATAATTATCGTCGTTAATATTGTCGTTATTTTGTCATAATCATCGTCGTTAATATCGTCGTTATTTTGTCATAATCATCGACGTTAATGTCGTCGTTATTATCGTCATTGACTTCGTTGTTATCGTCATAATTATCATCGTTAATATCGTCGTTATTATTGTCATTATCTTCTTTTTATCGTCGTTATTATCGTCGTTAATATCGTCTTTACTATCGTCGTTATTATCGTCGTTAATATCGTCGTTAATATCGTCATTATCATCGTTGTTATCGTCCTCATTATCCTCATAATTATCGTCGTTAATATCGTCGTTATTTTGTCATAATCATCGTCGTTAATATCGTCGTTATTTTGTCATAATCAACGACGTTAATGTCGTCGTTATTATCGTCATTGACTTCGTTGTTAACGTCATAATTATCATCGTTAATATCGTCGTTATTATTGTCATTATCTTCTTTTTATCGTCGTTATTATCGTCGTTAATATCGTCTTTACTATCGTCGTTATTATCGTCGTTAATATCGTCGTTAATATCGTCATTATCATCGTTGATATCGTCCTTATCATCCTCATAATTATCGTCGTTAATATCGTCGTTATTTTGTCATAATCATCGTCGTTAATGTCGTCGTTATTATCGTCATTATCATCGTTGTTATCGTCCTTATCATCCTCATAATTATCGTCGTTAATATCGTCGTTATTTTGTCATAATCATCGTCTTTAATGTCGTCGTTATTATCGTCATTATCTACGTTGTTATCGTCATAAATATCATCGTTAATATCGTCGTTATTATTGTCATTTTCTTCTTTTTATCGTCGTTATTATCGTCGTTAATATCGTCGTCATTATCGTCGTTATTATCGTCGTTAATATCGTCGTTAATATCGTCATTATCATCGTTGTTATCGTCCTTATTATCCTCATAATTATCGTCGTTAATATCGTCGTTATTTTGTCATAATCCTCGTCGTTAATGTCGTCGTTATTATCGTCATTATCATCGTTGTTATCGTCCTTATCATCCTCATAATTATCGTCGTTAATATCGTCGTTATTTTGTCATAATCATCGTCGTTAATGTCGTCGTTATTATCGTCATTATCTACGTTGTTATCGTCATAAATATCATCGTCAATATCGTCGTTATTATTGTCATTATCTTCTTTTTATCGTCGTTATTATCGTCTTTATCATCCTCATAATTATCGTCGTTAATATCGTCGTTATTTTGTCATAATCATCGTCGTTAATGTCGTCGTTATTATCGTCATTGTCTTCGTTGTTATCGTCATAATTATCATCGTTAATATCGTCGTTATTATTGTCATTATCTTCTTTTTATCGTCGTTATTATCGTCCTTATCATCCTCATAATTATCGTCGTTAATATCGTCGTTATTTTGTCATAATCATCGTCGTTAATGTCGTCGTTATTATCGTCATTATCTTCGTTGTTATCGTCATAATTATCATCGTTAATATCGTCGTTATTATTGTAATTATCTTCTTTTTATCGTCGTTATTATCGTCGTTAAACTCGTCTTTATTATCGTCGTTATTATCGTCGTTAATATCGTCGTTAATATCGTCATTATCATCGTTGTTATCGTCCTTATCATCCTCATAATTATCGTCGTTAATAGCGTCGTTATTTGGTCATAATCATCGTCGTTAATGTCGTCATTATTATCGTCATTATCTTCGTTGTTATCGTCATAATTATCATCGTTAATATCGTCGTTATTATTGTCATTATCTTCTTTTTATCGTCGTTATTATCGTCGTTAATATCGTCATTATCATCGTTGTTATCGTCCTTATTATCCTCATAATTATCGTCGTTAATATCGTCGTTATTTTGTCATAATCATCGTCGTTAATGTCGTCGTTATTATCGTCATTATCATCGTTGTTATCGTCCTTATCATCCTCAAAATTATCGTCGTTAATATCGTCGTTATTTTGTCATAATCATCGTCGTTAATGTCGTCGTTATTATCGTCATTATCTACGTTGTTATCGTCATAAATATCATCGTCAATATCGTCGTTATTATTGTCATTATCTTCTTTTTATCGTCGTTATTATCGTTTTTATCATCCTCATAATTATCGTCGTTAATATCGTCGTTATTTTGTCATAATCATCGTCGTTAATATCGTCGTTAATATCGTCATTATCATCGTTGTTATCGTCCTTATTATCCTCATAATTAACGTCGTTAATATCGTCGTTATTTTGTCATACTCATCGTCGTTAATGTCGTCGTTATTATCGTCATTATCATCGTTGTTATCGTCCTTATCATCCTCATAATTATCGTCGTTAATATCGTCGTTATTTTGTCATAATCATCGTCGTTAATGTCGTCGTTATTATCGTCATTATCTTCGTTGTTATCGTCATAATTATCATCGTTAATATCGTCGTTATTATTGTCATTATCTTCTTTTTATCGTCGTTATTATCGTCGTTAATATCGTCGTTAATATCGTCATTATCATCGTTGTTATCGTCCTTATCATCCTCATAATTATCGTCGTTAATATCGTCGTTATTTTGTCATAATCATCGTCGTTAATGTCGTCGTTATTATAGTCATTATCTTCGTTGTTATCGTCGTTATTATCCTCATAATTATCGTCGATAATATCGTCGTTATTTTGTCATAATCATCGTCGTTAATGTCGTCGTTATTATCGTCATTATCTACGTTGTTATCGTCATAAATATCATCGTTAATATCGTCGTTATTATTGTCATTTTCTTCTTTTTATCGTCGTTATTATCGTCGTTAATATCGTCGTTATTATCGTCGTTATTATCGTCGTTAATATCGTCGTTAATATCGTCATTATCATCGTTGTTATCGTCCTTATTATCCTCATAATTATCGTCGTTAATATCGTCGTTATTTTGTCATAATCATCGTCGTTAATGTCGTCGTTATTATCGTCATTATCATCGTTGTTATCGTCCTTATCATCCTCATAATTATCGTCGTTAATATCGTCGTTATTTTGTCATAATCATCGTCGTTAATGTCGTCGTTATTATCGTCATTATCTACGTTGTTATCGTCATAAATATCATCGTTAATATCGTCGTTATTATTGTCATTATCTTCTTTTTATCGTCGTTATTATCGTCTTTATCTTCCTCATAATTATCGTCGTTAATATCGTCGTTATTTTGTCATAATCATCGTCGTTAATGTCGTCGTTATTATCGTCATTATCTTCGCTGTTATCGTCATAATTATCATCGTTAATATCGTCGTTATTATTGTCATTATCTTCTTTTTATCTTTGTTATTATCATCGTTAATATCGTCGTTATTATCGTCGTTATTATCGTCGTTATTATCGTCGTTAAAATCGTCGTTAATATCGTCATTATCATCGTTGTTATCGTCCTTATTATCCTCATAATTATCGTCGTTAATATCGTCGTTATTTTGTCATAATCATCGTCGTTAATGTCGTCGTTATTATCGTCATTATCTACGTTGTTATCGTCATAAATATCATCGTTAATATCGTCGTTATTATTGTCATTATCTTCTTTTTATCGTCGTTATTAACGTCGTTATTATCGTCGTTATTATCGTCGTTAATATCGTCGTTATTATCGTCGTTATTATCGTCGATAATATCGTCGTTAATATCGTTATTATCATCGTTGTTATCGTCCTTATTATCCTCATAATTATCGTCGTTAATATCGTCGTTATTTTGTCATAATCATCGTCGTTAATGTCGTCGTTATTATCGTCATTATCTTCGTTGTTATCGTCGTTATTATCGTCGTTAATATCGTCGTTATTATCGTCATTATCGTCGTTTTTATCATCATAATTATAGTCGTTATTATCGTCGTTAATATCGTCATTGTCATCGTTGTTATCGTGGTTATTATCCTCATAATTATCGTCGTTAATATCGTCATTATCTTCGCTGTTATCGTCATAATTATCATCGTTAATATCGTCATTATTATTGTCTTTATCTTCGTTTTATCGTTGTTATTATCATCGTTAATATCGTCGTTATTATCGTCGTTATTATCGTCGTTATTATTGTCGTTAATATCGTCGTTAATATCGTCATTATCATCGTTGTTATCGTCCTTATTATCCTCATAATATCGTCGTTAATACGTCGTTATTTTGTCATAATCATCGTCGTTAATGTCGTCGTTATTATCGTCATTATCTTCGTAGTTATCGTCGTTATTATCGTCATAATTATCGTCGTTAATATCGTCGTTATTTTGAAATAATCATCGTCGTAAATGTCGTCGTTATTTTGTCATAATCATCGACGTTAATGTCGTCGTTATTATCGTCATTATCTTCGTTGTTATCGTCATAATTATCATCGTTAATATCGTCGTTATTATTGTCATTATCTTCTTTTTATCGTCGTTATTATCGTCGTTAATATCGTCTTTATTATCGTCGTTATTATCGTCGTTAATATCGTCGTTAATATCGTCATTATCATCGTTGTTATCGTCCTTATCATCCTTATAATTATCGTCGTTAATATCGTCGTTATTTTGTCATAATCATCGTCGTTAATGTCGTCGTTATTATCGTCATTATCCACGTTGTTATCGTCATAAATATCATCGTTAATATCGTCCTTATTATTGTCATTATCTTCTTTTTATTGTCGTTATTATCGTCGTTAATATCGTCGTTATTATCGTCGTTAATATCGTCGTTATTATCGTCGTTATTATCGCCGTTAATATCGTCATTAATATCGTCATTATCATCGTTGTTATCGTCCTTATTGTCCTCATAATTATCGTCGTTAATATCGTCGTTATTTTGTCATAATCATCGTCGTTAATGTCGTCGTTATTATCGTCATTATCATCGTTGTTGTCGTCCTTATCATCCTCATAATTATCGTCGTTAATATCGTCGTTATTTTGTCATAATCATCGTCGTTAATGTCGTCGTTATTATCGTCATTATCTACGTTGTTATCGTCATAAATATCATCGTTAATATCGTCGTTATTATTGTCATTATCTTCTTTTTATCGTCGTTAATATCGTTGTTATTATCGTCGTTATTATCGTCGTTAACAACGTCGTTAATATCGCCATTATCATCGTTGTTATCGTCCTTATTATCCTCATAATTATCGTCGTTAATATCGTCGTTATTTTGTCATAATCATCGTCGTTAATGTCGTCGTTATTATAGTCATTATCTACGTTGTTATCGTCATAAATATCATCGTTAATATCGTCCTTATTATTGTCATTATCTTCTTTTTATTGTCGTTATTATCGTCGTTAATATCGTCGTTATTATCGTCGTTAATATCGTCGTTATTATCGTCGTTATTATCGCCGTTAATATCGTCGTTAATATTGTCATTATCATCGTTGTTATCGTCCTTATTATCCTCATAAATATCGTCGTTAATATCGTCGTTATTTTGTCATAATCATCGTCGTTAATGTCGTCGTTATTATCGACATTATCTACGTTTTTATCGTCATAAATATCATCGTCATTATCATCGTTGTTATCGTCCTTATCATCCTCATAATTATCGTCGTTAATATCGTCGTTATATTGTCATAATCATCGTCGTTAATGTCGTCGTTATTATCGTCATTATCTTCGTTGTTATCGTCCTTATTATCCTCATAATTATCGTCTTTATTATCGTCGTTATTTTGTCATAATCATCGTCGTTAATGTCGTCGTTATTATCGTCATTATCTTCGTTGCTATCGTCGTTATTATCCTCATAATTATCGTCGTTAATATCGTCGTTATTTTGTCATAATCATCGTCGTTAATGTCGTCGTTATTATCGTCATTATCTTCGAAGTTATCGTCGTTATTATCGTCATTATCTTCGTAGTTATCGTCGTTATTATCGTCGTTAATATCGTCGTTATTATCGTCATTATCGTCGTTTTTATCATCATAATAATAGTCGTTATTATCGTCGTTAATATCGTCATTGTCATCGTTGTTATCGTCGTTATTATCCTCATAATTATCGTCGTTAATATCGTCATTATCTTCGCTGTTATCGTCATAAAAATCATCGTTAATATCGTCGTTATTATTGTCATTATCTTCTTTTTATCTTCGTTATTATCGTCGTTAATATCGTCGTTAATATCGTCGTTATTATCGTCGTTATTATCGTCGTTAATATCGTCGTTATTATTGTCGTTATTATCGTCGTTATTATCGTCGTTATTATCGTCGTTAATATCGTCATTAATATCGTCATTATAATCGTTGTTATCGTCCTTATTATCCTCATAATTATCGTCGTTAATATCGTCGTTATTATCGTCATTATCATCGTTGTTATCGTCCTTATCATGCTCATAATTATCGTCGTTAATATCGTCGTTATTTTGTCATAATCATCGTCGTTAATGTCGTCGTTATTATCGTCATTATCTACGTTGTTATCGTCATAAATATCATCGTTAATATCGTCGTTATTATTGTCATTATCTTCTTTTTATCGTCGTTATTATCGTCGTTAATATCGTCGTTATTATCGTCGTTATTATCGTCGATAATATCGTCGTTAATATCGTCATTATCATCGTTGTTATCGTCCTTATTATCCTCATAATTATCGTCGTTAATATCGTCGTTATTTTGTCATAATCATCGTCGTTAATGTCGTCGTTATTATCGTCATTATCTTCGTTGTTATCGTCGTTATTATCGTCGTTAATATCGTCGTTATTATCGTCATTATCGTCGTTTTTATCATCATAATTATAGTCGTTATTATCGTCGTTAATATCGTCATTGTCATCGTTGTTATCGTCGTTATTATCCTCATAATTATCGTCGTTAATATCGTCATTATCTTCGCTGTTATCGTCATAATTATCATCGTTAATATCGTCATTATTATTGTCATTATCTTCGTTTTATCGTTGTTATTATCATCGTTAATATCGTCGTTATTATCGTCGTTATTATCGTCGTTATTATTGTCGTTAATATCGTCGTTAATATCGTCATTATCATCGTTGTTATCGTCCTTATTATCCTCATAATTATCGTCGTTAATACGTCGTTATTTTGTCATAATCATCGTCGTTAATGTCGTCGTTATTATCGTCATTATCTTCGTAGTTATCGTCGTTATTATCGTCATAATTATCGTCGTTAATATCGTCGTTATTTTGAAATAATCATCGTCGTAAATGTCGTCGTTATTATCGTCATTATCTTCGTTGTTATCGTCGTTATTATCCTCATAATTATCGTCGTTAATATCGTCGTTATTTTGTCATAATCATCGTCGTTAATGTCGTCGTTATTTTGTCATAATCATCGACGTTAATGTCGTCGTTATTATCGTCATTATCTTCGTTGTTATCGTCATAATTATCATCGTTAATATCGTCGTTATTATTGTCATTATCTTCTTTTTATCGTCGTTATTATCGTCGTTAATATCGTCTTTATTATCGTCGTTATTATCATCGTTAATATCGTCGTTAATATCGTCATTATCATCGTTGTTATCGTCCTTATCATCCTTATAATTATCGTCGTTAATATCGTCGTTATTTTGTCATAATCATCGTCGTTAATGTCGTCGTTATTATCGTCATTATCCACGTTGTTATCGTCATAAATATCATCGTTAATATCGTCCTTATTATTGTCATTATCTTCTTTTTATTGTCGTTATTATCGTCGTTAATATCGTCGTTATTATCGTCGTTAATATCGTCGTTATTATCGTCGTTATTATCGCCGTTAATATCGTCATTAATATCGTCATTATCATCGTTGTTATCGTCCTTATTGTCCTCATAATTATCGTCGTTAATATCGTCGTTATTTTGTCATAATCATCGTCGTTAATGTCGTCGTTATTATCGTCATTATCATCGTTGTTATCGTCCTTATCATCCTCATAATTATCGTCGTTAATATCGTCGTTATATTGTCATAATCATCGTCGTTAATGTCGTCGTTATTATCGTCATTATCTTCGTTGTTATCGTCCTTATTATCCTCATAATTATCGTCTTTATTATCGTCGTTATTTTGTCATAATCATCGTCGTTAATGTCGTCGTTATTATCGTCATTATCTTCGTTGCTATCGTCGTTATTATCCTCATAATTATCGTCGTTAATATCGTCGTTATTTTGTCATAATCATCGTCGTTAATGTCGTCGTTATTATCGTCATTATCTTCGAAGTTATCGTCGTTATTATCGTCATTATCTTCGTAGTTATCGTCGTTATTATCGTCGTTAATATCGTCGTTATTATCGTCATTATCGTCGTTTTTATCATCATAATTATAGTCGTTATTATCGTCATTATCTACGTTGTTATCGTCATAAATATCATCGTTAATATCGTCGTTATTATTGTCATTATCTTCTTTTTATCGTCGTTATTATCGTCGTTAATATCGTCGTTATTATCGTCGTTATTATCCTCATAATTATCGTCGTTAATATCGTCATTATCTTCGCTGTTATCGTCATAAATATCATCGTTAATATCGTCGTTATTATTGTCATTATCTTCTTTTTATCGTCGTTATTATCGTCGTTAATATCGTCGTTATTATCGTCGTTATTATCGTCGTTACTATCGTCGTTATTATCGTCGTTATTATCGTCGTTATTATCGTCGTTATTATCGTCGTTAATATCGTCATTAATATCGTCATTATAATCGTTGTTATCGTCCTTATTATCCTCATAATTATCGTCGTTAATATCGTCGTTATTATCGTCATTATCATCGTTGTTATCGTCCTTATCATCCTCATAATTATCGTCGTTAATATCGTCGTTATTTTGTCATAATCATCGTCGTTAATGTCGTCGTTATTATCGTCATTATCTACGTTGTTATCGTCATAAATATCATCGTTAATATCGTCGTTATTATTGTCATTATCTTCTTTTTATCGTCGTTATTATCGTCGTTAATATCGTCGTTATTATCGTCGTTATTATCGTCGATAATATCGTCGTTAATATCGTTATTATCATCGTTGTTATCGTCCTTATTATCCTCATAATTATCGTCGTTAATATCGTCGTTATTTTGTCATAATCATCGTCGTTAATGTCGTCGTTATTATCGTCATTATCTTCGTTGTTATCGTCGTTATTATCGTCGTTAATATCGTCGTTATTATCGTCATTATCGTCGTTTTTATCATCATAATTATAGTCGTTATTATCGTCGTTAATATCGTCATTGTCATCGTTGTTATCGTCGTTATTATCCTCATAATTATCGTCGTTAATATCGTCATTATCTTCGCTGTTATCGTCATAATTATCATCGTTAATATCGTCATTATTATTGTCATTATTTTCGTTTTATCGTTGTTATTATCATCGTTAATATCGTCGTTATTATCGTCGTTATTATCGTCGTTATTATTGTCGTAAATATCGTCGTTAATATCGTCATTATCATCGTTGTTATCGTCCTTATTATCCTCATAATTATCGTCGTTAATACGTCGTTATTTTGTCATAATCATCGTCGTTAATGTCGTCGTTATTATCGTCATTATCTTCGTAGTTATCGTCATAAATATCATCGTTAATATCGTCGTTATTATTGTCATTATCTTCTTTTTATCGTCGTTATTATCGTCGTTAATATCGTCGTTATTATCGTCGTTATTATCGTCGTTAATATCGTCGTTATTATCGTCGTTATTATCGTCGTTATTATCGTCGTTATTATCGTCGTTAATATCTTCATTAATATCGTCATTATAATCGTTGTTATCGTCCTTATTATCCTCATAATTATCGTCGTTAATATCGTCGTTATTATCGTCATTATCATCGTTGTTATCGTCCTTATCATCCTCATAATTATCGTCGTTAATATCGTCGTTATTTTGTCATAATCATCGTCGTTAATGTCGTCGTTATTATCGTCATTATCTACGTTGTTATCGTCATAAATATCATCGTTAATATCGTCGTTATTATTGTCATTATCTTCTTTTTATCGTCGTTATTATCGTCGTTAATATCGTCGTTATTATCGTCGTTATTATCGTCGATAATATCGTCGTTAATATCGTCATTATCATCGTTGTTATCGTCCTTATTATCCTCATAATTATCGTCGTTAATATCGTCGTCATTTTGTCATAATCATCGTCGTTAATGTCGTCGTTATTATCGTCATTATCTTCGTTGTTATCGTCGTTATTATCGTCGTTAATATCGTCGTTATTATCGTCATTATCGTCGTTTTTATCATCATAATTATAGTCGTTATTATCGTCGTTAATATCGTCATTGTCATCGTTGTTATCGTCGTTATTATCCTCATAATTATCGTCGTTAATATCGTCATTATCTTCGCTGTTATCGTCATAATTATCATCGTTAATATCGTCATTATTATTGTCATTATCTTCGTTTTATCGTTGTTATTATCATCGTTAATATCGTCGTTATTATCGTCGTTATTATCGTCGTTATTATTGTCGTTAATATCGTCGTTAATATCGTCATTATCATCGTTGTTATCGTCCTTATTATCCTCATAATTATCGTCGTTAATACGTCGTTATTTTGTCATAATCATCGTCGTTAATGTCGTCGTTATTATCGTCATTATCTTCGTAGTTATCGTCGTTATTATCGTCATAATTATCGTCGTTAATATCGTCGTTATTTTGAAATAATCATCGTCGTAAATGTCGTCGTTATTATCGTCATTATATTCGTTGTTATCGTCGTTATTATCCTCATAATTATCGTCGTTAATATCGTCGTTATTTTGTCATAATCATCGTCGTTAATGTCGTCGTTATTTTGTCATAATCATCGACGTTAATGTCGTCGTTATTATCGTCATTATCTTCGTTGTTATCGTCATAATTATCATCGTTAATATCGTCGTTATTATTGTCATTATCTTCTTTTTATCGTCGTTATTATCGTCGTTAATATCGTCTTTATTATCGTCGTTATTATCGTCGTTAATATCGTCGTTAATATCGTCATTATCATCGTTGTTATCGTCCTTATCATCCTTATAATTATCGTCGTTAATATCGTCGTTATTTTGTCATAATCATCGTCGTTAATGTCGTCTTTATTATCGTCATTATCCACGTTGTTATCGTCATAAATATCATTGTTAATATCGTCGTTATTATTGTCATTATCTTCTTTTTATTGTCGTTATTATCGTCGTTAATATCGTCGTTATTATCGTCGTTAATATCGTCGTTATTATCGTCGTTATTATCGCCGTTAATATCGTCATTAATATCGTCATTATCATCGTTGTTATCGTCCTTATTGTCCTCATAATTATCGTCGTTAATATCGTCGTTATTTTGTCATAATCATCGTCGTTAATGTCGTCGTTATTATCGTCATTATCATCGTTGTTATCGTCCTTATCATCCTCATAATTATCGTCGTTAATATCGTCGTTATATTGTCATAATCATCTTCGTTAATGTCGTCGTTATTATCGTCATTATCTTCGTTGTTATCGTCCTTATTATCCTCATAATTATCGTCTTTATTATCGTCGTTATTTTGTCATAATCATCGTCGTTAATGTCGTCGTTATTATCGTCATTATCTACGTTGTTATCGTCATAAATATCATCGTTAATATCGTCGTTATTATTGTCATTATCTTCTTTTTATCGTCGTTATTATCGTCCTTATCATCCTCATAATTATCGTCGTTAATATCGTCGTTATTTTGTCATAATCATCGTCGTTAATGTCGTCGTTATTATCGTCATTATCTTCGTTGTTATCGTCATAATTATCATCGTTAATATCGTCGTTATTATTGTCATTATCTTCTTTTTATCGTCGTTATTATCGTCGTTAATATCGTCTTTATTATCGTCGTTATTATCGTCGTTAATATCGTCGTTAATATCGTCATTATCATCGTTGTTATCGTCCTTATTATCCTCATAATTATCGTCGTTAATATCGTCGTTATTTTGTCATAATCATCGTCGTTAATATCGTCGTTATTTTGTCATAATCATCCACGTTAATGTCGTCGTTATTATCGTCATTGACTTCGTTGTTATCGTCATAATTATCATCGTTAATATCGTCGTTATTATTGTCATTATCTACTTTTTATCGTCGTTATTATCGTCGTTAATATCGTCTTTACTATCGTCGTTATTATCGTCGTTAATATCGTCGTTAATATCGTCATTATCATCGTTGTTATCGTCCTTATCATCCTCATAAATATCGTCGTTAATATCGTCGTTATTTTGTCATAATCATCGTCGTTAATGTCGTCGTTATTATCGTCATTATCATCGTTGTTATCGTCCTTATCATCCTCATAATTATCGTCGTTCATATCGTCGTTATTTTGTCATAATCATCGTCGTTAATGTCGTCGTTAGTATCGTCATTATCTACGATGTTATCGTCATAAATATCATCGTTAATATCGTCGTTATTATTGTCATTTTCTTCTTTTTATCGTCGTTATTATCGTCGTTAATATCGTCGTTATTATCGTCGTTATTATCGTCGTTAATATCGTCGTTAATATCGTCATTATCATCGTTGTTATCGTCCTTATTATCCTCATAATTATCGTCGTTAATATCGTCGTTATTTTGTCATAATCATCGTCGTTAATGTCGTCGTTATTATCGTCATTATCATCGTTGTTATCGTCCTTATCATCCTCATAATTATCGTCGTTAATATCGTCGTTATTTTGTCATAATCATCGTCGTTAATATCGTCGTTATTTAGTCATAATCATCGACGTTATTGTCGTCGTTATTATCGTCATTGACTTCGTTGTTATCGTCATAATTATAATCGTTAATATCGTCGTTATTATTGTCATTATCTTCTTTTTATCGTCGTTATTATCGTCGTTAATATCGTCTTTATTATCGTCGTTATTATCGTCGTTAATATCGTCGTTAATATCGTCATTATCATTGTTGTTATCGTCCTTATCATCCTCATAATTATCGTCGTTAATATCGT
Source organism: Dolichovespula media (assembly GCA_911387685.1). NCBI lineage: Eukaryota > Metazoa > Arthropoda > Insecta > Hymenoptera > Vespidae > Dolichovespula > Dolichovespula media. The sequence goes on from OU426857.1 coordinate 7,604,970, forward strand.
CGTTATTTTGTCATAATCATAGTCGTTAATGTCGTCGTTATTATCGTCTTTATCATCGTTGTTATCGTCCTTATCATCCTCATAATTATCGTCGTTCATATCGTCGTTATTTTGTCATAATCATCGTCGTTAATGTCGTCGTTAGTATCGTCATTATCTACGATGTTATCGTCATAAATATCATCGTTAATATCGTCGTTATTATTGTCATTTTCTTCTTTTTATCGTCGTTATTATCGTCGTTAATATCGTCGTTATTATCGTCGTTATTATCGTCGTTAATATCGTCGTTAATATCGTCATTATCATCGTTGTTATCGTCCTTATTATCCTCATAATTATCGTCGTTAATATCGTCGTTATTTTGTCCTAATCATCGTCGTTAATGTCGTCGTTATTATCGTCATTATCATCGTTGTTATCGTCCTTATCATCCTCATAATTATCGTCGTTCATATCGTCGTTATTTTGTCATAATCATCGTCGTTAATGTCGTCGTTATTATCGTCATTATCTACGTTGTTATCGTCATAAATATCATCGTTAATATCGTCGTTATTATTGTCATTTTCTTCTTTTTATCGTCGTTATTATCGTCGTTAATATCGTCGTTATTATCGTCGTTATTATCGTCGTTAATGTCGTCGTTATTATCGTCATTATCATCGTTGATATCGTCCTTATCATCCTCATAATTATCGTCGTTAATATCGTCGTTATTTTGTCATAATCATCGTCGTTAATGTCGTCGTTATTATCGTCATTATCATCGTTGTTATCGTCATTATCATCCTCATAATTATCGTCGTTAATATCGTCGTTATTTTGTCATAATCATCGTCGTTAATGTCGTCGTTATTATCGTCATTATCTTCGTTGTTATCGTCATAATTATCATCGTTAATATCGTCGTTATTATTGTCATTTTCTTCTTTTTATCGTCGTTAATATCGTCGTTAATATCGTCGTTATTATCGTCGTGAATATCGTCGTTATAATCGTCGTTATTATCGCCGTTAATATCGTCATTAATATCGTCATTATCATCGTTGTTATCGTCTATATTATCCTCATAATTATCGTCGTTAATATCGTCGTTATTTTGTCATAATCATCGTCGTTAATGTCGTCGTTATTATCGTCATTATCATCGTTGTTATCGTCCTTATCATCCTCATAATTATCGTCGTTAATATCGTCGTTATTTTGTCATAATCATCGTCGTTAATATCGTCGTTATTTAGTCATAATCATCGACGTTAATGTCGTCGTTATTATCGTCATTGACTTCGTTGTTATCGTCATAATTATAATCGTTAATATCGTCGTTATTATTGTCATTATCTTCTTTTTATCGTCGTTATTATCGTCGTTAATATCGTCTTTATTATCGTCGTTATTATCGTCGTTAATATCGTCGTTAATATCGTCATTATCATTGTTGTTATCGTCCTTATCATCCTCATAATTATCGTCGTTAATATTTTCGTTATTTTGTCATAATCATCGTCGTTAATGTCGTCGTTATTATCGTCATTATCATCGTTGTTATCGTCCTTATCATCATTATAATTATCGTCGTTAATATCGTCGTAATTTTGTCATAATCATCGTCGTTAATGTCGTCGTTATTATCGTCATTATCTACGTTGTTATCGTCATAAATATCATCGTTAATATCGTCGTTATTATTGTCATTTTCTTCTTTTTATTGTCGTTATTATCGTCGTTAATATCGTCGTTATTATCGTCGTTATTATCGTCGTTAATATCGTCGTTAATATCTTCATTATTATCGTTGTTATCGTCCTTATCATCCTCATAATTATCGTCGTTAATATCGTCGTTATTTTGTCATAATCATCGTCGTTAATGTCGTCGTTATTATCGTCATTATCATCGTTGTTATCGTCCTTATCATCCTCATAATTATCGTCGTTCATATCGTCGTTATTTTGTCATAATCATCGTCGTTAATGTCGTCGTTATTATCGTCATTATCTACGTTGTTATCGTCATAAATATCATCGTTAATATCGTCGTTATTATTGTCATTTTCTTCTTTTAATCGTCGTTATTATCGTCGTTAATATCGTCGTTATTATCGTCGTTATTATCGTCGTTAATGTCGTCGTTATTATCGTCATTATCATCGTTGATATCGTCCTTATCATCCTCATAATTATCGTCGTTAATATCGTCGATATTTTGTCATAATCATCGTCGTTAATGTCGTCGTTATTATCGTCATTATCATCGTTGTTATCGTCATTATCATCCTCATAATTATCGTCGTTAATATCGTCGTTATTTTGTCATAATCATCGTCGTTAATGTCGTCGTTATTATCGTCATTATCTTCGTTGTTATCGTCGTTATTATCCTCATAATTATCGTCGTTAATATCGTCGTTATTTTGTCATAATCATCGTCGTTTATGTCGTTGTTATTATCGTCATTATCTACGTTGTTATCGTCATAAATATCATCTTTAATATCGTCGTTATTATTGTCATTTTCTTCTTTTTATCGTCGTTATTATCGTCGTTAATATCGTCGTTATTATCGTCGTTATTATCGTCGTTATTATCGTCGTTAATATCGTCATTATCATTGTTGTTATCGTCCTTATCATCCTCATAATTATCGTCGTTATTTTGTCATAATCATAGTCGTTAATGTCGTCGTTATTATCGTCATTATCTACGTTGTTATCGTCATAAATATCATCGTTAATATCGTCGTTATTATTGTCATTTTCTTCTTTTTATCGTCGTTATTATCGTCGATAATATCGTCGTTATTATCGTCGTTATTATCGTCGTTAATATCGTCGTTAATATCGTCATTATCATCGTTGTTATCGTCCTTATTATCCTCATAATTATCGTCGTTAATATCGTCGTTATTTTGTCATAATCATCGTCGTTAATGTCGTCGTTATTATCGTCATTATCATCGTTGTTATCGTCCTTATCATCCTCATAATTATCGTCGTTAATATCGTCGTTATTTTGTCATAATCATAGTCGTTAATGTCGTCGTTATTATCGTCATTATTTTCGTTGTTATTGTCATAATTATCATCGTTAATATCGTCGTTATTATTGTCATTATCTTCTTTTTATCGTCGTTATTATCGTCCTTATTATCCTCATAATTATCGTCGTTAATATCGTCGTTATTTTGTCATAATCATCGTCGTTAATGTCGTCGTTATTATCGTCATTGACTTCGTTGTTATCGTCATAATTATAATCGTTAATATCGTCGTTATTATTGTCATTATCTTCTTTTCATCGTCGTTATTATCGTCGTTAATATCGTCTTTATTATCGTCGTTATTATCGTCGTTAATATCGTTGTTAATATCGTCATTATCATTGTTGTTATCGTCCTTATCATCCTCATAATTATCGGCGTTAATATCGTCGTTATTTTGTCATAATCATCGTCGTTAATGTCGTCGTTATTATCGTCATTATCATCGTTGTTATCGTCCTTATCATCCTCATAATTATCGTCGTTAATATCGTCGTTATTTTGTCATAATCATCGTCGTTAATGTCGTCGTTATTATCGTCATTATCTACGTTGTTATCGTCATAAATTTCATCGTTAATATCGTCGTTATTATTGTCACTTTCTTCTTTTTATCGTCGTTATTATCGTCGTTAATATCGTCGTTATTATCGTCGTTATTATCGTCGTTAATATCGTCGTTAATATCGTCATTATCATCGTTGTTATCGTCCTTATCATCCTCATAATTAAGGTCGTTAATATCGTCGTTATTTTGTCATAATCATAGTCGTTAATGTCGTCGTTATTATCGTCATTATTTTCGTTGTTATTGTCATAATTATCATCGTTAATATCGTCGTTATTATTGTCATTATCTTCTTTTTATCGTCGTTATTATCGTCCTTATTATCCTCATAATTATCGTCGTTAATATCGTCGTTATTTTGTCATAATCATCGTCGTTAATGTCGTCGTTATTATCGTCATTATCATCGTTGTTATCGTCCTTATCATCCTCATAATTATCGTCGTTCATATCGTCGTTATTTTGTCATAATCATCGTCGTTAATGTCGTCGTTATTATCGTCATTATCTACGTTGTTATCGTCATAAATATCATCGTTAATATCGTCGTTATTATTGTCATTTTCTTCTTTTTATCGTCGTTATTATCGTCGTTAATATCGTCGTTATTATCGTCGTTATTATCGTCGTTAATGTCGTCGTTATTATCGTCATTATCATCGTTGATATCGTCCTTATCATCCTCATAATTATCGTCGTTAATATCGTCGTTATTTTGTCATAATCATCGTCGTTAATGTCGTCGTTATTATCGTCATTATCATCGTTGTTATCGTCATTATCATCCTCATAATTATCGTCGTTAATATCGTCGTTATTTTGTCATAATCATCGTCGTTAATGTCGTCGTTATTATCGTCATTATCTTCGTTGTTATCGTCATAATTATCATCGTTAATATCGTCGTTATTATTGTCATTTTCTTCTTTTTATCGTCGTTAATATCGTCGTTAATATCGTCGTTATTATCGTCGTGAATATCGTCGTTATAATCGTCGTTATTATCGCCGTTAATATCGTCATTAATATCGTCATTATCATCGTTGTTATCGTCTATATTATCCTCATAATTATCGTCGTTAATATCGTCGTTATTTTGTCATAATCATCGTCGTTAATGTCGTCGTTATTATCGTCATTATCATCGTTGTTATCGTCCTTATCATCCTCATAATTATCGTCGTTAATATCGTCGTTATTTTGTCATAATCATCGTCGTTAATATCGTCGTTATTTAGTCATAATCATCGACGTTAATGTCGTCGTTATTATCGTCATTGACTTCGTTGTTATCGTCATAATTATAATCGTTAATATCGTCGTTATTATTGTCATTATCTTCTTTTTATCGTCGTTATTATCGTCGTTAATATCGTCTTTATTATCGTCGTTATTATCGTCGTTAATATCGTCGTTAATATCGTCATTATCATTGTTGTTATCGTCCTTATCATCCTCATAATTATCGTCGTTAATATTTTCGTTATTTTGTCATAATCATCGTCGTTAATGTCGTCGTTATTATCGTCATTATCATCGTTGTTATCGTCCTTATCATCATTATAATTATCGTCGTTAATATCGTCGTAATTTTGTCATAATCATCGTCGTTAATGTCGTCGTTATTATCGTCATTATCTACGTTGTTATCGTCATAAATATCATCGTTAATATCGTCGTTATTATTGTCATTTTCTTCTTTTTATTGTCGTTATTATCGTCGTTAATATCGTCGTTATTATCGTCGTTATTATCGTCGTTAATATCGTCGTTAATATCTTCATTATTATCGTTGTTATCGTCCTTATCATCCTCATAATTATCGTCGTTAATATCGTCGTTATTTTGTCATAATCATCGTCGTTAATGTCGTCGTTATTATCGTCATTATCATCGTTGTTATCGTCCTTATCATCCTCATAATTATCGTCGTTCATATCGTCGTTATTTTGTCATAATCATCGTCGTTAATGTCGTCGTTATTATCGTCATTATCTACGTTGTTATCGTCATAAATATCATCGTTAATATCGTCGTTATTATTGTCATTTTCTTCTTTTAATCGTCGTTATTATCGTCGTTAATATCGTCGTTATTATCGTCGTTATTATCGTCGTTAATGTCGTCGTTATTATCGTCATTATCATCGTTGATATCGTCCTTATCATCCTCATAATTATCGTCGTTAATATCGTCGATATTTTGTCATAATCATCGTCGTTAATGTCGTCGTTATTATCGTCATTATCATCGTTGTTATCGTCATTATCATCCTCATAATTATCGTCGTTAATATCGTCGTTATTTTGTCATAATCATCGTCGTTAATGTCGTCGTTATTATCGTCATTATCTTCGTTGTTATCGTCGTTATTATCCTCATAATTATCGTCGTTAATATCGTCGTTATTTTGTCATAATCATCGTCGTTTATGTCGTTGTTATTATCGTCATTATCTACGTTGTTATCGTCATAAATATCATCTTTAATATCGTCGTTATTATTGTCATTTTCTTCTTTTTATCGTCGTTATTATCGTCGTTAATATCGTCGTTATTATCGTCGTTATTATCGTCGTTATTATCGTCGTTAATATCGTCATTATCATTGTTGTTATCGTCCTTATCATCCTCATAATTATCGTCGTTATTTTGTCATAATCATAGTCGTTAATGTCGTCGTTATTATCGTCATTATCTACGTTGTTATCGTCATAAATATCATCGTTAATATCGTCGTTATTATTGTCATTTTCTTCTTTTTATCGTCGTTATTATCGTCGATAATATCGTCGTTATTATCGTCGTTATTATCGTCGTTAATATCGTCGTTAATATCGTCATTATCATCGTTGTTATCGTCCTTATTATCCTCATAATTATCGTCGTTAATATCGTCGTTATTTTGTCATAATCATCGTCGTTAATGTCGTCGTTATTATCGTCATTATCATCGTTGTTATCGTCCTTATCATCCTCATAATTATCGTCGTTAATATCGTCGTTATTTTGTCATAATCATAGTCGTTAATGTCGTCGTTATTATCGTCATTATTTTCGTTGTTATTGTCATAATTATCATCGTTAATATCGTCGTTATTATTGTCATTATCTTCTTTTTATCGTCGTTATTATCGTCCTTATTATCCTCATAATTATCGTCGTTAATATCGTCGTTATTTTGTCATAATCATCGTCGTTAATGTCGTCGTTATTATCGTCATTATCATCGTTGTTATCGTCCTTATCATCCTCATAATTATCGTCGTTAATATCGTCGTTATTTTGTCATAATCATCGTCGTTAATATCGTCGTTATTTAGTCATAATCATCGACGTTAATGTCGTCGTTATTATCGTCATTGACTTCGTTGTTATCGTCATAATTATAATCGTTAATATCGTCGTTATTATTGTCATTATCTTCTTTTCATCGTCGTTATTATCGTCGTTAATATCGTCTTTATTATCGTCGTTATTATCGTCGTTAATATCGTTGTTAATATCGTCATTATCATTGTTGTTATCGTCCTTATCATCCTCATAATTATCGGCGTTAATATCGTCGTTATTTTGTCATAATCATCGTCGTTAATGTCGTCGTTATTATCGTCATTATCATCGTTGTTATCGTCCTTATCATCCTCATAATTATCGTCGTTAATATCGTCGTTATTTTGTCATAATCATCGTCGTTAATGTCGTCGTTATTATCGTCATTATCTACGTTGTTATCGTCATAAATTTCATCGTTAATATCGTCGTTATTATTGTCACTTTCTTCTTTTTATCGTCGTTATTATCGTCGTTAATATCGTCGTTATTATCGTCGTTATTATCGTCGTTAATATCGTCGTTAATATCGTCATTATCATCGTTGTTATCGTCCTTATCATCCTCATAATTATCGTCGTTAATATCGTCGTTATTTTGTCATAATCATAGTCGTTAATGTCGTCGTTATTATCGTCATTATTTTCGTTGTTATTGTCATAATTATCATCGTTAATATCGTCGTTATTATTGTCATTATCTTCTTTTTATCGTCGTTATTATCGTCCTTATTGTCCTCATAATTATCGTCGTTAATATCGTCGTTATTTTGTCATAATCATCGTCGTTAATGTCGTCGTTATTATCGTCATTATCATCGTTGTTATCGTCCTTATCATCCTCATAATTATCTTCGTTAATATCGTCGTTATTTTGTCATAATCATCGTCGTTAATATCGTCGTTATTTAGTCATAATCATCGACGTTAATGTCGTCGTTATTATCGTCATTGACTTCGTTGTTATCGTCATAATTATAATCGTTAATATCGTCGTTATTATTGTCATTATCTTCTTTTTATCGTCGTTATTATCGTCGTTAATATCGTCTTTATTATCGTCGTTATTATCGTCGTTAATATCGTCGTTAATATCGTCATTATCATTGTTGTTATCGTCCTTATCATCCTCATAATTATCGTCGTTAATATTTTCGTTATTTTGTCATAATCATCGTCGTTAATGTCGTCGTTATTATCGTCATTATCATCGTTGTTATCGTCCTTATCATCATTATAATTATCGTCGTTAATATCGTCGTAATTTTGTCATAATCATCGTCGTTAATGTCGTCGTTATTATCGTCATTATCTACGTTGTTATCGTCATAAATATCATCGTTAATATCGTCGTTATTATTGTCATTTTCTTCTTTTTATCGTCGTTATTATCGTCGATAATATCGTCGTTATTATCGTCGTTATTATCGTCGTTAATATCGTCGTTAATATCGTCATTATCATCGTTGTTATCGTCCTTATTATCCTCATAATTATCGTCGTTAATATCGTCGTTATTTTGTCATAATCATCGTCGTTAATGTCGTCGTTATTATCGTCATTATCATCGTTGTTATCGTCCTTATCATCCTCATAATTATCGTCGTTAATATCGTCGTTATTTTGTCATAATCATCGTCGTTAATGTCGTCGTTATTATCGTAATTATCTACGTTGTTATCGTCATAAATATCATCGTTAATATCGTCGTTATTATTGTCATTATCTTCTTTTTATCGTCGTTATGATCGTCGTTAATATCGTCGTTATTATCGTCGTTAATATCGTCGTTATTATCGTCGTTATTATCGCCGTTAATATCGTCATTAATATCGTCATTATCATCGTTGTTATCGTCCTTATTATCCTCATAATTATCGTCGTTAATATCGTCGTTATTTTGTCATAATCATCGTCGTTAATGTCGTCGTTATTATCGTCATTATCATCGTTGTTATCGTCCTTATCATCCTCATAATTATCGTCGTTAATATCATCGTTATTTTGTCATAATCATCGTCGTTAATGTCGTCGTTATTATCGTCATTATCTACGTTGATATCGTCATAAATATCATGGTTAATATCGTCGTTATTATTGTCATTATCTTCTTTTTATCGTCGTTATTATCGTCCTTATCATCCTCATAATTATCGTCGTTAATATCGTCGTTATTTTGTCATAATCATCGTCGTTAATGTCGTCGTTATTATCGTCATTATCATCGTTGTTATCGTCCTTATCATCCTCATAATTATCGTCGTTAATATCGTCGTTATTTTGTCATAATCATCGTCGTTAATATCGTCGTTATTTAGTCATAATCATCGACGTTAATGTCGTCGTTATTATCGTCATTGACTTCGTTGTTATCGTCATAATTATAATCGTTAATATCGTCGTTATTATTGTCATTATCTTCTTTTTATTGTCGTTATTATCGTCGTTAATATTGTCGTTATTATCGTCGTTAATATCGTCGTTATTATCGTCGTTATTATCGCCGTTAATATCGTCATTAAAATCGTCATTACCATCGTTGTTATCGTCCTTATTATCCTCATAATTATCGGCGTTAATATCGTCGTTATTTTGTCATAATCATCGTCGTTAATGTCGTCGTTATTATCGTCATTATCTACGTTGTTATCGTCATAAATTTCATCGTTAATATCGTCGTTATTATTGTCACTTTCTTCTTTTTATCGTCGTTATTATCGTCGTTAATATCGTCGTTATTATCGTCGTTATTATCGTCGTTAATATCGTCGTTAATATCGTCATTATCATCGTTGTTATCGTCCTTATCATCCTCATAATTATCGTCGTTAATATCGTCGTTATTTTGTCATAATCATAGTCGTTAATGTCGTCGTTATTATCGTCATTATCTTCGTTGTTATTGTCATAATTATCATCGTTAATATCGTCGTTATTATTGTCATTATCTTCTTTTTATCGTCGTTATTATCGTCCTTATTATCCTCATAATTATCGTCGTTAATATCGTCGTTATTTTGTCATAATCATCGTCGTTAATGTCGTCGTTATTATCGTCATTATCTACGTTGTTATCGTCATAAATTTCATCGTTAATATCGTCGTTATTATTGTCATTTTCTTCTTTTTATCGTCGTTATTATCGTCGTTAATATCGTCGTTATTATCGTCGTTATTATCGTCGTTAATATCGTCGTTATTATCGTCGTTATTATCGTCGTTAATATCGTCGTTAATATCGTCATTATCATCGTTGTTATCGTCCTTATCATCCTCATAATTATCGTCGTTAATATCGTCGTTATTTTGTCATAATCATCGTCGTTAATGTCGTCGTTATTATCGTCATTATCTTCGTTGTTATCGTCATAATTATCATCGTTAATATCGTCGTTATTATTGCCATTATCTTCTTTTTATCGTCGTTATTTTCGTCGTTAATATCGTCATTAATATCGTCATTATCATCGTTGTTATCGTCCTTATTATCCTCATAATTATCGTCGATAATATCGTCGTTATTTTGTCATAATCATCGTCGTTAATGTCGTCGTTATTATCGTCATTATCATCGTTGTTATCGTCCTTATCATCCTCATAATTATCGTCGTTAATATCGTCGTTATTTTGTCATAATCATCGTCGTTAATGTCGTCGTTATTATCGTCATTATCTACGTTGTTATCGTCATAAATATCATCGTTAATATCGTCGTTATTATTGTCATTATCTTCTTTTTATCGTCGTTATTATCGTCCTTATCATCCTCATAATTATCGTCGTTAATATCGTCGTTATTTTGTCATAATCATCGTCGTTAATGTCGTCGTTATTATCGTCATTATCTTCGTTGTTATCGTCATAATTATCATCGTTAATATCGTCGTTATTATTGTCATTATCTTCTTTTTATCGTCGTTATTATCGTCCTTATTATCCTCATAATTATCGTCGTTAATATCGTCGTTATTTTGTCATAATCATCGTCGTTAATGTCGTCGTTATTATCGTCATTATCTTCGTTGTTATCGTCATAATTATCATCGTTAATATCGTCGTTATTATTGCCATTATCTTCTTTTTATCGTCGTTATTATCGTCGTTAATATCGTCATTAATATTGTCATTATCATCGTTGTTATCGTCCTTATTATCCTCATAATTATCGTCGATAATATCGTCGTTATTTTGTCATAATCATCGTCGTTAATGTCGTCGTTATTATCGTCATTATTATCGTTGTTATCGTCCTTATCATCCTCATAATTATCGTCGTTAATATCGTCGTTATTTTGTCATAATCATCGTCGTTAATGTCGTCGTTATTATCGTCATTATCTACGTTGTTATCGTCATAAATATCATCGTTAATATCGTCGTTATTATTGTCATTATCTTCTTTTTATCGTCGTTATTATCGTCCTTATTATCCTCATAATTATCGTCGTTAATATCGTCGTTATTTTGTCAAAATCATCGTCGTTAATGTCGTCGTTATTATCGTCATTATCTACGTTGTTATCGTCATAAATATCATCGATAATATCGTCGTTATTATTGTCATTATCTTCTTTTTATCGTCGTTATTAACGTCGTTATTATCGTCGTTAATATCGACGTTAATATCGTCATTATCATCGTTGTTATCGTCCTTATTATCCTCATAATTATCGTCGTTAATATCGTCGTTATTTTGTCATAATCATCGTCGTTAATATCGTCGTTATTTAGTCATAATCATCGACGTTAATGTCGTCGATATTATCGTCATTGACTTCGTTGTTATCGTCATAATTATCATCGTTAATATCGTCGTTATTATAGTCATTATCTTCTTTTTATCGTCGTTATTATCGACGTTAATATCGTCTTTATTATCGTCGTTATTATCGTCGTTAATATCGTTGTTAATATCGTCATTATCATTGTTGTTATCGTCCTTATCAACCTCATAATTATCGTCGTTAATATCGTCGTTATTTTGTCATAATCATCGTCGTTAATGTCGTCGTTATTTTCGTCATTATCATCGTTGTTATCGTCCTTATCATCCTCATAATTATCGTCGTTAATATCGTCGTTATTTTGTTATAATCATCGTCGTTAATGTCGTCGTTATTATCTTCATTATCTTCGTTGTTATCGTCATAATTATCATCGTTAATATCGTCGTTATTATTGTCATTATCTTCTTTTTATCGTCGTTATTATCGTCGTTAATATCGTCATTAATATCGTCATTATCATCGTTGTTATCGTCCTTATTATCCTCATAATTATCGTCGTTAATATCGTCGTTATTTTGTCATAATCATCGTCGTTAATGTCGTCGTTATTATCGTCATTATCATCGTTGTTATCGTCCTCATCATCCTCATAATTATCGTCGTTAATATCGTCGTTATTTTGTCATAATCATCGTCGTTAATGTCGTCGTTATTATCGTCATTATCTACGAAGTTATCGTCATAAATATCATCGTTAATATCGTCGTTATTATTGTCATTATCTTCTTTTTATCGTCGTTATTATCGTCCTTATTATCCTCATAATTATCGTCGTTAATATCGTCGTTATTTTGTCAAAATCATCGTCGTTAATGTCGTCGTTATTATCGTCATTATCTACGTTGTTATCGTCATAAATATCATCGATAATATCGTCGTTATTATTGTCATTATCTTCTTTTTATCGTCGTTATTAACGTCGTTATTATCGTCGTTAATATCGTCGTTAATATCGTCATTATCATCGTTGTTATCGTCCTTATTATCCTCATAATTATCGTCGTTAATATCGTCGTTATTTTGTCATAATCATCGTCGTTAATATCGTCGTTATTTAGTCATAATCATCGACGTTAATGTCGTCGATATTATCGTCATTGACTTCGTTGTTATCGTCATAATTATCATCGTTAATATCGTCGTTATTATTGTCATTATCTTCTTTTTATCGTCGTTAATATCGTCGTTAATATCGTCATTATTATCGTTGTTATCGTCCTTATTATCCTCATAATTATCGTCGTTAATATCGTCGTTATTTTGTCATAATCATCGTCGTTAATATCGTCGTTATTTAGTCATAATCATCGACGTTAATGTCGTCGATATTATCGTCATTGACTTCGTTGTTATCGTCATAATTATCATCTTTAATATCGTCGTTATTATTGTCATTATCTTCTTTTTATCGTCGTTATTATCGTCGTTAATATCGTCTTTATTATCGTCGTTATTATCGTCGTTAATATCGTTGTTAATATCGTCATTATCATTGTTGTTATCGTCCTTATCATCCTCATAATTGTCGTCGTTAATATCGTCGTTATTTTGTCATAATCATCGTCGTTAATGTCGTCGTTATTATCGTCATTATCATCGTTGTTATCGTCCTTATCATCCTCATAATTATCGTCGTTAATATCGTCGTTATTTTGTCATAATCATCGTCGTTAATGTTGTCGTTATTATCGTCATTATCTACGTTGTTATCGTCATAAATTTCATCGTTAATATCGTCGTTATTATTGTCATTTTCTTCTTTTTATCGTCGTTATTATCGTCGTTAATATCGTCGTTATTATCGTCGTTTTTATCGTCGTTAATATCGTTGTTGTTATCGTCATTATCATCGTTGTTATCGTCCTTATCATCCTCCTAATTATCGTCGTTATATCGTCGTTAATATCGTCATTATCATCGTTGTTATCGTCCTTATCATCCTCTTAATTGTCGTCGTTAATATCGTCGTTATTTTGTCATAATCATCGTCGTTAATATCGTCGTTAATATCGTCATTATCATCTTTGTTATCGTCCTTATTATCCTCATAATTATCGTCGTTAATATCGTCGTTATTTTGTCATAATCATCGTCGTTAATGTCGTCGTTATTATCGTCATTATCATCGTTGTTATCGTCCTTATCATCCTCATAATTATCGTCGTTAATATCGTCGTTATTTTGTTATAATCATCGTCGTTAATGTCGTCGTTATTATCTTCATTATCTTCGTTGTTATCGTCATAATTATCATCGTTAATATCGTCGTTATTATTGTCATTATCTTCTTTTTATCGTCGTTATTATCGTCGTTAATATCGTCATTAATATCGTCATTATCATCGTTGTTATCGTCCTTATTATCCTCATAATTATCGTCGTTAATATCGTCGTTATTTTGTCATAATCATCGTCGTTAATGTCGTCGTTATTATCGTCATTATCATCGTTGTTATCGTCCTCATCATCCTCATAATTATCGTCGTTAATATCGTCGTTATTTTGTTATAATCATCGTCGTTAATGTCGTCGTTATTATCTTCATTATCTTCGTTGTTATCGTCATAATTATCATCGTTAATATCGTCGTTATTATTGTCATTATCTTCTTTTTATCGTCGTTATTATCGTCGTTAATATCGTCATTAATATCGTCATTATCATCGTTGTTATCGTCCTTATTATCCTCATAATTATCGTCGTTAATATCGTCGTTATTTTGTCATAATCATCGTCGTTAATGTCGTCGTTATTATCGTCATTATCATCGTTGTTATCGTCCTCATCATCCTCATAATTATCGTCGTTAATATCGTCGTTATTTTGTTATAATCATCGTCGTTAATGTCGTCGTTATTATCGTCATTATCATCGTTGTTATCGTCCTCATCATCCTCATAATTATCGTCGTTAATATCGTCGTTATTTTGTCATAATCATCGTCGTTAATGTCGTCGTTATTATCGTCATTATCATCGTTGTTATCGTCCTTATCATCCTCATAATTATCGTCGTTAATATCGTCGTTATTTTGTCATAATCATCGTCGTTAATGTCGTCGTTATTATCGTCATTATCTACGTTGTTATTGTCATAAATATCATCGTTAATATCGTCGTTATTATTGTCATTATCTTCTTTTTATCGTCGTTATTATCGTCGTTAATATCGTCGTTATTATCGTCGTTATTATCGTCGTAAATATCGTCGTTATTATCGTCGTTATTATCGCCGTTAATATCGTCATTAATATCGTCATTATCATCGTTGTTATCGTCCTTATCATCCTCATAATTATCGTCGTTAATATCGTCGTTATTTTGTCATAATCATCGTCGTTAATATCGTCGTTAATATCGTCATTATCATCTTTGTTATCGTCCTTATTATCCTCATAATTATCGTCGTTAATATCGTCGTTATTTTGTCATAATCATCGTCGTTAATGTCGTCGTTATTATCGTCATTATCTACGTTGTTATTGTCATAAATATCATCGTTAATATCGTCGTTATTATTGTCATTATCTTCTTTTTATCGTCGTTATTATCGTCGTTAATATCTTCGTTATTATCGTCGTTATTATCGTCGTCAATATCGTCGTTATTATCGTCGTTATTATCGCCGTTAATATCGTCATTAATATCGTCATTATCATCGTTGTTATCGTCCTCATCATCCTCATAATTATCGTCGTTAATATCGTCGTTATTTTGTCATAATCATCGTCGTTAATGTCGTCGTTATTATCGTCATTATCATCGTTGTTATCGTCCTTATCATCCTCATAATTATCGTCGTTAATATCGTCGTTATTTTGTCATAATCATCGTCGTTAATGTCGTCGTTATTATCGTCATTATCTACGTTGTTATTGTCATAAATATCATCGTTAATATCGTCGTTATTATTGTCATTATCTTCTTTTTATCGTCGTTATTATCGTCGTTAATATCGTCGTTATTATCGTCGTTATTATCGTCGTCAATATCGTCCTTATCATCCTCCTAATTATCGTCGTTATATCGTCGTTAATATCGTCATTATCGTCGTTGTTATCGTCCTTATCATCCTCATAATTATCGTCGTTAATATCGTCGTTATTTTGTCATAATCATCGTCGTTAATGTCGTCGTTATTATCGTCATTATCTACGTTGTTATCGTCATAAATATCATCGTTAATATCGTCGTTATTATTGTCATTATCTTCTTTTTATCGTCGTTATTATCGTCCTTATCATCCTCCTAATTATCGTCGTTATATCGTCGTTAATATCGTCATTATCATCGTTGTTATCGTCCTTATCATCCTCTTAATTGTCGTCGTTAATATCGTCGTTATTTTGTCATAATCATCGTCGTTAATATCGTCGTTAATATCGTCATTATCATCTTTGTTATCGTCCTTATTATCCTCATAATTATCGTCGTTAATATCGTCGTTATTTTGTCATAATCATCGTCGTTAATGTCGTCGTTATTATCGTCATTATCTACGTTGTTATTGTCATAAATATCATCGTTAATATCGTCGTTATTATTGTCATTATCTTCTTTTTATCGTCGTTATTATCGTCGTTAATATCTTCGTTATTATCGTCGTTATTATCGTCGTCAATATCGTCGTTATTATCGTCGTTATTATCGCCGTTAATATCGTCATTAATATCGTCATTATCATCGTTGTTATCGTCCTCATCATCCTCATAATTGTCGTCGTTAATATCGTCGTTATTTTGTCATAATCATCGTCGTTAATGTCGTCGTTATTATCGTCATTATCATCGTTGTTATCGTCCTTATCATCCTCATAATTATCGTCGTTAATATCGTCGTTATTTTGTCATAATCATCGTCGTTAATGTTGTCGTTATTATCGTCATTATCTACGTTGTTATCGTCATAAATTTCATCGTTAATATCGTCGTTATTATTGTCATTTTCTTCTTTTTATCGTCGTTATTATCGTCGTTAATATCGTCGTTATTATCGTCGTTTTTATCGTCGTTAATATCGTTGTTGTTATCGTCATTATCATCGTTGTTATCGTCCTTATCATCCTCCTAATTATCGTCGTTATATCGTCGTTAATATCGTCATTATCATCGTTGTTATCGTCCTTATCATCCTCTTAATTGTCGTCGTTAATATCGTCGTTATTTTGTCATAATCATCGTCGTTAATATCGTCGTTAATATCGTCATTATCATCTTTGTTATCGTCCTTATTATCCTCATAATTATCGTCGTTAATATCGTCGTTATTTTGTCATAATCATCGTCGTTAATGTCGTCGTTATTATCGTCATTATCATCGTTGTTATCGTCCTTATCATCCTCATAATTATCGTCGTTAATATCGTCGTTATTTTGTTATAATCATCGTCGTTAATGTCGTCGTTATTATCTTCATTATCTTCGTTGTTATCGTCATAATTATCATCGTTAATATCGTCGTTATTATTGTCATTATCTTCTTTTTATCGTCGTTATTATCGTCGTTAATATCGTCATTAATATCGTCATTATCATCGTTGTTATCGTCCTTATTATCCTCATAATTATCGTCGTTAATATCGTCGTTATTTTGTCATAATCATCGTCGTTAATGTCGTCGTTATTATCGTCATTATCATCGTTGTTATCGTCCTCATCATCCTCATAATTATCGTCGTTAATATCGTCGTTATTTTGTTATAATCATCGTCGTTAATGTCGTCGTTATTATCTTCATTATCTTCGTTGTTATCGTCATAATTATCATCGTTAATATCGTCGTTATTATTGTCATTATCTTCTTTTTATCGTCGTTATTATCGTCGTTAATATCGTCATTAATATCGTCATTATCATCGTTGTTATCGTCCTTATTATCCTCATAATTATCGTCGTTAATATCGTCGTTATTTTGTCATAATCATCGTCGTTAATGTCGTCGTTATTATCGTCATTATCATCGTTGTTATCGTCCTCATCATCCTCATAATTATCGTCGTTAATATCGTCGTTATTTTGTCATAATCATCGTCGTTAATGTCGTCGTTATTATCGTCATTATCATCGTTGTTATCGTCCTTATCATCCTCATAATTATCGTCGTTAATATCGTCGTTATTTTGTCATAATCATCGTCGTTAATGTCGTCGTTATTATCGTCATTATCTACGTTGTTATTGTCATAAATATCATCGTTAATATCGTCGTTATTATTGTCATTATCTTCTTTTTATCGTCGTTATTATCGTCGTTAATATCGTCGTTATTATCGTCGTTATTATCGTCGTAAATATCGTCGTTATTATCGTCGTTATTATCGCCGTTAATATCGTCATTAATATCGTCATTATCATCGTTGTTATCGTCCTTATCATCCTCATAATTATCGTCGTTAATATCGTCGTTATTTTGTCATAATCATCGTCGTTAATATCGTCGTTAATATCGTCATTATCATCTTTGTTATCGTCCTTATTATCCTCATAATTATCGTCGTTAATATCGTCGTTATTTTGTCATAATCATCGTCGTTAATGTCGTCGTTATTATCGTCATTATCTACGTTGTTATTGTCATAAATATCATCGTTAATATCGTCGTTATTATTGTCATTATCTTCTTTTTATCGTCGTTATTATCGTCGTTAATATCTTCGTTATTATCGTCGTTATTATCGTCGTCAATATCGTCGTTATTATCGTCGTTATTATCGCCGTTAATATCGTCATTAATATCGTCATTATCATCGTTGTTATCGTCCTCATCATCCTCATAATTATCGTCGTTAATATCGTCGTTATTTTGTCATAATCATCGTCGTTAATGTCGTCGTTATTATCGTCATTATCATCGTTGTTATCGTCCTTATCATCCTCATAATTATCGTCGTTAATATCGTCGTTATTTTGTCATAATCATCGTCGTTAATGTCGTCGTTATTATCGTCATTATCTACGTTGTTATTGTCATAAATATCATCGTTAATATCGTCGTTATTATTGTCATTATCTTCTTTTTATCGTCGTTATTATCGTCGTTAATATCGTCGTTATTATCGTCGTTATTATCGTCGTCAATATCGTCGTTATTATCGTCGTTATTATCGCCGTTAATATCGTCATTAATATCGTCATTATCATCGTTGTTATCGTCCTTATCATCCTCATAATTATCGTCGTTAATATCGTCGTTATTTTGTCATAATCATCGTCGTTAATGTCGTCGTTATTATCGTCATTATCTACGTTGTTATCGTCATAAATATCATCGTTAATATCGTCGTTATTATTGTCATTATCTTCTTTTTATCGTCGTTATTATCGTCCTTATCATCCTCCTAATTATCGTCGTTATATCGTCGTTAATATCGTCATTATCATCGTTGTTATCGTCCTTATCATCCTCTTAATTGTCGTCGTTAATATCGTCGTTATTTTGTCATAATCATCGTCGTTAATATCGTCATTAATATCGTCATTATCATCGTTGTTATCGTCCTTATTATCCTCATAATTATCGTCGTTAATATCGTCGTTATTTTGTCATAATCATCGTCGTTAATGTCGTCGTTATTATCGTCATTATCATCGTTGTTATCGTCCTTATTATCCTCATAATTATCGTCGTTAATATCGTCGTTATTTTGTCATAATCATCGTCGTTATTATCGTCGTTAATATCGTCGTTATTATCGTCATTATCTTCGTTGTTATCGTCGTTATTATCCTCATAATTATCGTCGTTAATATCGTCGTTATTTTGTCATAATCATCGTCGTTAATATCGTCGTTATTATCGTCATTATCTACATTGTTATCGTCCTTATCATCCTCATAATTATCGTCGTTAATATCGTCGTTATTTTGTCATAATCATCGTCGTTAATGTCGTCGTTATTATCGTCATTATCATCGTTGTTATCGTCCTTATCATCCTCATAATTATCGTCGTTAATATCGTCGTTATTTTGTCATAATCATCGTCGTTAATATCGTCGTTATTTAGTCATAATCATCGACGTTAATGTCGTCGTTATTATCGTCATTATCTTCGTTGTTATCGTCATAATTATCATCGTTAATATCGTCGTTATTATTGTCATTATTCTCTTTTTTTCGTCGTTATTATCGTCATTAATATCGTCTTTATTATCGTCGTTATTATCGTCGTTAATATCGTCGTTAATATCGTCATTATCATCGTTGTTATCGTTCTTATCATCCTCATAATTGTCGTCGTTAATATCGTCGTTATTTTGTCATAAACATCGTCGTTAATATCGTCGTTAATATCGTCATTATCATCGTTGTTATCGTCCTTATTATCCTCATAATTATCGTCGTTAATATCGTCGTTATTTTGTCATAATCATCGTCGTTAATGTCGTCGTTATTATCGTCATTATCATCGTTGTTATCGTCCTTATCATTCTCATAATTATCGTCGTTAATATCGTCGTTATTTTGTCATAATCATCGTCGTTAATGTCGTCGTTATTATCGTCATTATCTTCGTTGTTATCGTCATAATTATCATCGTTAATATCGTCGTTATTATTGTCATTATCTTCTTTTTATCGTCGTTATTATCGTCGTTAATATCGTCTTTATTATCGTCGTTATTATCGTCGTTAATAACGTCGTTAATATCGTCATTATCATCGTTATTATTGTCATTATTATCCTCATAATTATCGTCGTTAATATCGTCGTTATTATGTCATAATCATCGTCGTTAATGTCGTCGTTATTATCGTCATTATCTACGTTATTATCGTCATAAATATCATCGATAATATCGTCGTTATTATTGTCATTATCTTCTTTTTATCGTCGTTATTAACGTCGTTATTATCGTCGTTAATATCGTCGTTAATATCGTCATTATCATCGTTGTTATCGTCCTTATTATCCTCATAATTATCGTCGTTAATATCGTCGTTATTTTGTCATAATCATCGTCGTTAATATCGTCGTTATTTTGTCATAATCATCGACGTTAATGTCGTCGTTATTATCGTCATTATCTTCGTTGTTATCGTCATAATTAACATCGTTAATATCGTCTTTATTATTGTCATTATCTTCTTTTTATCGTCGTTATTATCGTCGTTAATATCGTCTTTATTATCGTCGTTATTATTGTCGTTAATATCGTCGTTAATATCGTCATTATCATCGTTGTTATCGTCCTTGTCATCCTCATAATTATCGTCGTTAATATCGTCGTTATTTTGTCATAATCATCGTCGTTAATGTCGTCGTTGTTATCGTCATTATCATCGTTGTTATCGTCCTTATCATCCTCATAATTATCGTCGTTAATATCGTCGTTATTTTGTCATAATCATCGTCGTTAATGTCGTCGTTATTATCGTCATTATCTACGTTGTTATCGTCATAAATATCATCGTTAATATCGTCGTTATTATTGTCATTATCTTCTTTTTATCGTCGTTATTATCGTCCTTATCATCCTCATAATTATCGTCGTTAATATCGTCGTTATTTTTTCATAATCATTGTCGTTAATGTCGTCGTTATTATCGTCATTATCTTCGTTGTTATCGTCATAATTATCATCGTTAATATCGTCGTTATTATTGTCATTATCTTCTTTTTATCGTCGTTATTATCGTCGTTAATATCGTCATTAATATCGTCATTATCATCGTTGTTATCGTCCTTAATATCCTCATAATTATCGTCGTTAATATCGTCGTTATTTTGTCCTAATCATCGTCGTTATTAACGTCATTATCATCGTTGTTATCGTCCTCATCATCCTCATAATTATCGTCGTTAATATCGTCGTTATTTTGTCATAATCATCGTCGTTAATGTCGTCGTTATTATCGTCATTATCTACGTTGTTATCATCATAAATATCATCGTTAATATCGTCGTTAATATTGTCATTATCTTCTTTTAATCGTCGTTATTATCGTCGTTAATATCGTCGTTATTATCGTCGTTATTATCGTCGTTAATATCGTCGTTAATATCGTCATTATCATCGTTGTTATCGTCCTTATTATCCTCATAATTATCGTCGTTAATATCGTCGTTATTTTGTCATAATCATCGTCGTTAATGTCGTCGTTATTATCGTCATTATCTTCGTAGTTATCGTCGTTATTATCGTCATTATCTTCGTAGTTATCGTCGTTATTATCGTCATTAATATCGTCGTTATTATCGTCATTATCGTCGTTTTTATCATCATAATTATAGTCGTTATTATCGTCGTTAATATCGTCACTGTCATCGTTGTTATCGTCGTTATTATCCTCATAATTATCGTCGTTAATATCGTCATTATCTTCGCTGTTATCGTCATAATTATCATCGTTAATATCGTCGTTATTATTGTCATTATCGTCTTTTTATCGTCGTTATTATCATCGTTAATATCGTCGTTATTATCGTCGTTATTATCGTCGTTATTATCGTCGTTACTATCGTCGTTAATATCGTCATTATCATCGTTGTTATCGTCCTTATTATCCTCATAATTATTGTCGTTAATATCGTCGTTATTTTGTCATAATCATCGTCGTTAATATCGTCGTTAATATCGTCATTATCATCGATGTTATCGTCCTTATTATGCTCATAATTATCGTCGTTAATATCGTCGTTATTTTGTCATAATCATCGTCGTTATTATCGTCATTATCATCGTTGTTATCGTCCTCATCATCCTCATAATTATCGTCGTTAATATCGTCGTTATTTTGTCATAATCATCGTCGTTAATGTCGTCGTTATTATCGTCATTATCTACGTTGTTATCATCATAAATATCATCGTTAATATCGTCGTTAATATTGTCATTATCTTCTTTTAATCGTCGTTATTATCGTCGTTAATATCGTCGTTATTATCGTCGTTATTATCGTCGTTAATATCGTCGTTAATATCGTCATTATCATCGTTGTTATCGTCCTTATTATCCTCATAATTATCGTCGTTAATATCGTCGTTATTTTGTCATAATCATCGTCGTTAATGTCGTCGTTATTATCGTCATTATCTTCGTAGTTATCGTCGTTATTATCGTCATTATCTTCGTAGTTATCGTCGTTATTATCGTCATTAATATCGTCGTTATTATCGTCATTATCGTCGTTTTTATCATCATAATTATAGTCGTTATTATCGTCGTTAATATCGTCACTGTCATCGTTGTTATCGTCGTTATTATCCTCATAATTATCGTCGTTAATATCGTCATTATCTTCGCTGTTATCGTCATAATTATCATCGTTAATATCGTCGTTATTATTGTCATTATCTTCTTTTTATCGTCGTTATTATCATCGTTAATATCGTCGTTATTATCGTCGTTATTATCGTCGTTACTATCGTCGTTAATATCGTCATTATCATCGTTGTTATCGTCCTTATTATCCTCATAATTATTGTCGTTAATATCGTCGTTATTTTGTCATAAACATCGTCGTTAATGTCGTCGTTATTATCGTCATTATCTTCGTTGTTATCATCCTTATTATCCTCATAATTATCGTCGTTAATATCGTCGTTATTTTGTCATAATCATCGTCGTTAATGTCGTCGATATTATCGTCATTATCATCGTTGTTATCGTCCTTATCATCCTCATAATTATCGTCGTTAATATCGTCGTTATTTTGTTATAATCATCGTCGTTAATGTCATCGTTATTATCGTCATTATCTTCGTTGTTATCGTCGTTATTATCCTCATAATTATCGTCGTTAATATCATCGTTTTTTTGTCAAAATCATCGTCGTTAATGTCGTCGTTATTATCGTCATTATCTACGTTGTTATCGTCATAAATATCATCGTTAATATCGTCGTTATTATTGTCATTATCATTTTTTTATCGTCGTTAATATCGTCTTTATTATCGTCGTTATTATCGTCGTTAATATCGTCGTTAATATCGTCATTATCATCGTTGTTATCGTCCTTATCATCCTCATAATTGTCGTCGTTATATCGTCGTTATTTTGTCATAATCATCGTCGTTAATGTCGTCGTTATTATCGTCATTATCTACGTTGTTATCGTCATAAATATCATCGTTAATATCGTCGTTATTATTGTCATTATCTTCTTTTTATCGTCGTTATTATCCTCCTTATCATCCTCATAATTATCGTCGTTAATATCGTCGTTATTTTGTCATAATCATCGTCGTTAATGTCGTCGTTATTATCGTCATTATCTTCGTTGTTATCGTCATAATTATCATCGTTAATATCGTCGTTATTATTGTCATTATCCTCTTTTTTTCGTCGTTATTATCGTCATTAATATCGTCTTTATTATCGTCGTTATTATCGTCGTTAATATCGTCGTTAATATCGTCATTATCATCGTTGTTATCGTTCTTATCATCCTCATAATTGTCGTCGTTAATATCGTCGTTATTTTGTCATAAACATCGTCGTTAATATCGTCGTTAATATCGTCATTATCATCGTTGTTATCGTCCTTATTATCCTCATAATTATCGTCGTTAATATCGTCGTTATTTTGTCATAATCATCGTCGTTAATGTCGTCGTTATTATCGTCATTATCTTCGTTGTTATCGTCCTTATCATTCTCATAATTATCGTCGTTAATATCGTCGTTATTTTGTCATAATCATCGTCGTTAATGTCGTCGTTATTATCGTCATTATCTTCGTTGTTATCGTCATAATTATCATCGTTAATATCGTCGTTATTATTGTCATTATCTTCTTTTTATCGTCGTTATTATCGTCGTTAATATCGTCTTTATTATCGTCGTTATTATCGTCGTTAATATCGTCGTTAATATCGTCATTATCATCGTTATTATCGTCCTTATTATCCTCATAATTATCGTCGTTAATATCGTCGTTATTATGTCATAATCATCGTCGTTAATGTCGTCGTTATTATCGTCATTATCTATGTTATTATCGTCATAAATATCATCGATAATATCGTCGTTATTATTGTCATTATCTTCTTTTTATCGTCGTTATTAACGTCGTTATTATCGTCGTTAATATCGTCGTTAATATCGTCATTATCATCGTTGTTATCGTCCTTATTATCCTCATAATTATCGTCGTTAATATCGTCGTAATTTTGTCATAATCATCGTCGTTAATATCGTCGTTATTTTGTCATAATCATCGACGTTAATGTCGTCGTTATTATCGTCATTATCTTCGTTGTTATCGTCATAATTAACATCGTTAATATCGTCTTTATTATTGTCATTATCTTCTTTTTATCGTCGTTATTATCGTCGTTAATATCGTCTTTATTATCGTCGTTATTATTGTCGTTAATATCGTCGTTAATATCGTCATTATCATCGTTGTTATCGTCCTTATCATCCTCATAATTATCGTCGTTAATATCGTCGTTATTTTGTCATAATCATCGTCGTTAATGTCGTCGTTGTTATCGTCATTATCATCGTTGTTATCGTCCTTATCATCCTCATAATTATCGTCGTTAATATCGTCGTTATTTTGTCATAATCATCGTCGTTAATGTCGTCGTTATTATCGTCATTATCTACGTTGTTATCGTCATAAATATCATCGTTAATATCGTCGTTATTATTGTCATTATCTTCTTTTTATCGTCGTTATTATCGTCCTTATCATCCTCATAATTATCGTCGTTAATATCGTCGTTATTTTTTCATAATCATTGTCGTTAATGTCGTCGTTATTATCGTCATTATCTTCGTTGTTATCGTCATAATTATCATCGTTAATATCGTCGTTATTATTGTCATTATCTTCTTTTTATCGTCGTTATTATCGTCGTTAATATCGTCATTAATATCGTCATTATCATCGTTGTTATCGTCCTTATTATCCTCATAATTATCATCGTTAATATCGTCGTTATTTTGTCCTAATCATCGTCGTTATTAGCGTCATTATCATCGTTGTTATCGTCCTCATCATCCGCATAATTATCGTCGTTAATATCGTCGTTATTTTGTCATAATCATCGTCGTTAATGTCGTCGTTATTACCGTCATTATCTACGTTGTTATCATCATAAATATCATCGTTAATATCGTCGTTATTATTGTCATTATCTTCTTTTAATCGTCGTTATTATCGTCGTTAATATCGTCGTTATTATCGTCGTTATTATCGTCGTTAATATCGTCGTTAATATCGTCATTATCATCGTTGTTATCGTCCTTATTATCCTCATAATTATCGTCGTTAATATCGTCGTTATTTTGTCATAATCATCGTCGTTAATGTCGTCGTTATTATCGTCATTATCTTCGTAGTTATCGTCGTTATTATCGTCATTATCTTCGTAGTTATCGTCGTTATTATCGTCATTAATATCGTCGTTATTATCGTCATTATCGTCGTTTTTATCATCATAATTATAGTCGTTATTATCGTCGTTAATATCGTCACTGTCATCGTTGTTATCGTCGTTATTATCCTCATAATTATCGTCGTTATTATCGTCATTGACTTCGTTGTTATCGTCATAATTATCATCGTTAATATCGTCGTTATTATTGTCATTATCTTCTTTTTATCGTCGTTATTATCGTCGTTAATATCGTCTTTATTATCGTCGTTATTATCGTCGTTAATATTGTTGTTAATATCGTCATTATCATTGTTGTTATCGTCCTTATCATCCTCATAATTATCGTCGTTAATATCGTCGTTATTTTGTCATAATCATCGTCGTTAATGTCGTCGTTATTATCGTCATTATCATCGTTGTTATCGTCCTTATCATCCTCATAATTATCGTCGTTAATATCGTCGTTATTTTGTCATAATCATCGTCGTTAATGTCGTCGTTATTATCGTCATTATCTACGTTGTTATCGTCATAAATATCATCGTTAATATCGTCGTTATTATTGTCATTATCTTCTTTTTATCGTCGTTATTATCGTCCTTATCATCCTCATAATTATCGTCGTTAATATCGTCGTTATTTTGTCATAATCATCGTCGTTAATATCGTCATTATTATCGTCGTTATTATCGTCGTTAATGTCGTCGTTATTATCGTCATTATCATCGTTGTTATCGTCCTTATCATCCTCATAATTATCGTCGTTAATATCGTCGTTACTTTGTCATAATCATCGTCGTTAATGTCGTCGTTATTATCGTCATTATCTACGTTGTTATCGTCATAAATATCATCGTTAATATCGTCGTTATTATTGTCATTATCTTCTTTTTATCGTCGTTATTATCCTCCTTATCATCCTCATAATTATCGTCGTTAATATCGTCGTTATTTTGTCATAATCATCGTCGTTAATGTCGTCGTTATTATCGTCATTATCTTCGTTGTTATCGTCATAATTATCATCGTTAATATCGTCGTTATTATTGTCATTATCCTCTTTTTTTCGTCGTTATTATCGTCGTTAATATCGTCTTTATTATCGTCGTTATTATCGTCGTTAATATCGTCGTTAATATCGTCATTATCATCGTTGTTATCGTTCTTATCATCCTCATAATTGTCGTCGTTAATATCGTCGTTATTTTGTCATAAACATCGTCGTTAATATCGTCGTTAATATCGTCATTATCATCGTTGTTATCGTCCTTATTATCCTCATAATTATCGTCGTTAATATCGTCGTTATTTTGTCATAATCATCGTCGTTAATGTCGTCGTTATTATCGTCATTATCATCGTTGTTATCGTCCTTATCATTCTCATAATTATCGTCGTTAATATCGTCGTTATTTTGTCATAATCATCGTCGTTAATGTCGTCGTTATTATCGTCATTATCTTCGTTGTTATCGTCATAATTATCATCGTTAATATCGTCGTTATTATTGTCATTATCTTCTTTTTATCATCGTTATTATCGTCGTTAATATCGTCTTTATTATCGTCCTTATTATCGTCGTTAATATCGTCGTTAATATCGTCATTATCATCGTTATTATCGTCCTTATTATCCTCATAATTATCGTCGTTAATATCGTCGTTATTATGTCATAATCATCGTCGTTAATGTCGTCGTTATTATCGTCATTATCTACGTTATTATCGTCATAAATATCATCGATAATATCGTCGTTATTATTGTCATTATCTTCTTTTTATCGTCGTTATTAACGTCGTTATTATCGTCGTTAATATCGTCGTTAATATCGTCATTATCATCGTTGTTATCGTCCTTATTATCCTCATAATTATCGTCGTTAATATCGTCGTTATTTTGTCATAATCATCGTCGTTAATATCGTCGTTATTTTTTCATAATCATCGACGTTAATGTCGTCGTTATTATCGTCATTATCTTCGTTGTTATCGCCATAATTAACATCGTTAATATCGTCTTTATTATTGTCATTATCTTCTTTTTATCGTCGTTATTATCGTCGTTAATATCGTCTTTATTATCGTCGTTATTATTGTCGTTAATATCGTCGTTAATATCGTCATTATCATCGTTGTTATCGTCCTTATCATCCTCATAATTATCGTCGTTAATATCGTCGTTATTTTGTCATAATCATCGTCGTTAATGTCGTCGTTGTTATCGTCATTATCATCGTTGTTATCGTCCTTATCATCCTCATAATTATCGTCGTTAATATCGTCGTTATTTTGTCATAATCATCGTCGTTAATGTCGTCGTTATTATCGTCATTATCTACGTTGTTATCGTCATAAATATCATCGTTAATATCGTCGTTATTATTGTCATTATCTTCTTTTTATCGTCGTTATTATCGTCCTTATCATCCTCATAATTATCGTCGTTAATATCGTCGTTATTTTTTCATAATCATTGTCGTTAATGTCGTCGTTATTATCGTCATTATCTTCGTTGTTATCGTCATAATTATCATCGTTAATACCGTCGTTATTATTGTCATTATCTTCTTTTTATCGTCGTTATTATCGTCGTTAATATCGTCATTAATATCGTCATTATCATCGTTGTTATCGTCCTTATTATCCTCATAATTATCGTCGTTAATATCGTCGTTATTTTGTCCTAATCATCGTCGTTATTAGCGTCATTATCATCGTTGTTATCGTCCTCATCATCCGCATAATTATCGTCGTTAATATCGTCGTTATTTTGTCATAATCATCGTCGTTAATGTCGTCGTTATTACCGTCATTATCTACGTTGTTATCATCATAAATATCATCGTTAATATCGTCGTTATTATTGTCATTATCTTCTTTTAATCGTCGTTATTATCGTCGTTAATATCGTCGTTATTATCGTCGTTATTATCGTCGTTAATATCGTCGTTAATATCGTCATTATCATCGTTGTTATCGTCCTTATTATCCTCATAATTATCGTCGTTAATATCGTCGTTATTTTGTCATAATCATCGTCGTTAATGTCGTCGTTATTATCGTCATTATCTTCGTAGTTATCGTCGTTATTATCGTCATTATCTTCGTAGTTATCGTCGTTATTATCGTCATTAATATCGTCGTTATTATCGTCATTATCGTCGTTTTTATCATCATAATTATAGTCGTTATTATCGTCGTTAATATCGTCACTGTCATCGTTGTTATCGTCGTTATTATCCTCATAATTATCGTCGTTATTATCGTCATTGACTTCGTTGTTATCGTCATAATTATCATCGTTAATATCGTCGTTATTATTGTCATTATCTTCTTTTTATCGTCGTTATTATCGTCGTTAATATCGTCTTTATTATCGTCGTTATTATCGTCGTTAATATTGTTGTTAATATCGTCATTATCATTGTTGTTATCGTCCTTATCATCCTCATAATTATCGTCGTTAATATCGTCGTTATTTTGTCATAATCATCGTCGTTAATGTCGTCGTTATTATCGTCATTATCATCGTTGTTATCGTCCTTATCATCCTCATAATTATCGTCGTTAATATCGTCGTTATTTTGTCATAATCATCGTCGTTAATGTCGTCGTTATTATCGTCATTATCTACGTTGTTATCGTCATAAATATCATCGTTAATATCGTCGTTATTATTGTCATTATCTTCTTTTTATCGTCGTTATTATCGTCCTTATCATCCTCATAATTATCGTCGTTAATATCGTCGTTATTTTGTCATAATCATCGTCGTTAATATCGTCATTATTATCGTCGTTATTATCGTCGTTAATGTCGTCGTTATTATCGTCATTATCATCGTTGTTATCGTCCTTATCATCCTCATAATTATCGTCGTTAATATCGTCGTTACTTTGTCATAATCATCGTCGTTAATGTCGTCGTTATTATCGTCATTATCTACGTTGTTATCGTCATAAATATCATCGTTAATATCGTCGTTATTATTGTCATTATCTTCTTTTTATCGTCGTTATTATCCTCCTTATCATCCTCATAATTATCGTCGTTAATATCGTCGTTATTTTGTCATAATCATCGTCGTTAATGTCGTCGATATTATCGTCATTATCATCGTTGTTATCGTCCTTATCATCCTCATAATTATCGTCGTTAATATCGTCGTTATTTTGTTATAATCATCGTCGTTAATGTCATCGTTATTATCGTCATTATCTTCGTTGTTATCGTCGTTATTATCCTCATAATTATCGTCGTTAATATCATCGTTTTTTTGTCAAAATCATCGTCGTTAATGTCGTCGTTATTATCGTCATTATCTACGTTGTTATCGTCATAAATATCATCGTTAATATCGTCGTTATTATTGTCATTATCATTTTTTTATCGTCGTTAATATCGTCTTTATTATCGTCGTTATTATCGTCGTTAATATCGTCGTTAATATCGTCATTATCATCGTTGTTATCGTCCTTATCATCCTCATAATTGTCGTCGTTAATATCGTCGTTATTTTGTCATAATCATCGTCGTTAATGTCGTCGTTATTATCGTCATTATCTACGTTGTTATCGTCATAAATATCATCGTTAATATCGTCGTTATTATTGTCATTATCTTCTTTTTATCGTCGTTATTATCCTCCTTATCATCCTTATAATTATCGTCGTTAATATCGTCGTTATTTTGTCATAATCATCGTCGTTAATGTCGTCGTTATTATCGTCATTATCTTCGTTGTTATCGTCATAATTATCATCGTTAATATCGTCGTTATTATTGTCATTATCCTCTTTTTTTCGTCGTTATTATCGTCATTAATATCGTCTTTATTATCGTCGTTATTATCGTCGTTAATATCGTCGTTAATATCGTCATTATCATCGTTGTTATCGTTCTTATCATCCTCATAATTGTCGTCGTTAATATCGTCGTTATTTTGTCATAAACATCGTCGTTAATATCGTCGTTAATATCGTCATTATCATCGTTGTTATCGTCCTTATTATCCTCATAATTATCGTCGTTAATATCGTCGTTATTTTGTCATAATCATCGTCGTTAATGTCGTCGTTATTATCGTCATTATCATCGTTGTTATCGTCCTTATCATTCTCATAATTATCGTCGTTAATATCGTCGTTATTTTGTCATAATCATCGTCGTTAATGTCGTCGTTATTATCGTCATTATCTTCGTTGTTATCGTCATAATTATCATCGTTAATATCGTCGTTATTATTGTCATTATCTTCTTTTTATCGTCGTTATTATCGTCGTTAATATCGTCTTTATTATCGTCGTTATTATCGTCGTTAATATCGTCGTTAATATCGTCATTATCATCGTTATTATCGTCCTTATTATCCTCATAATTATCGTCGTTAATATCGTCGTTATTATGTCATAATCATCGTCGTTAATGTCGTCGTTATTATCGTCATTATCTATGTTATTATCGTCATAAATATCATC
This sequence comes from Dolichovespula media, assembly GCA_911387685.1. NCBI lineage: Eukaryota > Metazoa > Arthropoda > Insecta > Hymenoptera > Vespidae > Dolichovespula > Dolichovespula media. Next base: position 7,636,502 of record OU426857.1, read on the forward strand.
GATAATATCGTCGTTATTATTGTCATTATCTTCTTTTTATCGTCGTTATTAACGTCGTTATTATCGTCGTTAATATCGTCGTTAATATCGTCATTATCATCGTTGTTATCGTCCTTATTATCCTCATAATTATCGTCGTTAATATCGTCGTTATTTTGTCATAATCATCGTCGTTAATATCGTCGTTATTTTGTCATAATCATCGACGTTAATGTCGTCGTTATTATCGTCATTATCTTCGTTGTTATCGTCATAATTAACATCGTTAATATCGTCTTTATTATTGTCATTATCTTCTTTTTATCGTCGTTATTATCGTCGTTAATATCGTCTTTATTATCGTCGTTATTATTGTCGTTAATATCGTCGTTAATATCGTCATTATCATCGTTGTTATCGTCCTTATCATCCTCATAATTATCGTCGTTAATATCGTCGTTATTTTGTCATAATCATCGTCGTTAATGTCGTCGTTGTTATCGTCATTATCATCGTTGTTATCGTCCTTATCATCCTCATAATTATCGTCGTTAATATCGTCGTTATTTTGTCATAATCATCGTCGTTAATGTCGTCGTTATTATCGTCATTATCTACGTTGTTATCGTCATAAATATCATCGTTAATATCGTCGTTATTATTGTCATTATCTTCTTTTTATCGTCGTTATTATCGTCCTTATCATCCTCATAATTATCGTCGTTAATATCGTCGTTATTTTTTCATAATCATTGTCGTTAATGTCGTCGTTATTATCGTCATTATCTTCGTTGTTATCGTCATAATTATCATCGTTAATATCGTCGTTATTATTGTCATTATCTTCTTTTTATCGTCGTTATTATCGTCGTTAATATCGTCATTAATATCGTCATTATCATCGTTGTTATCGTCCTTATTATCCTCATAATTATCGTCGTTAATATCGTCGTTATTTTGTCCTAATCATCGTCGTTATTAGCGTCATTATCATCGTTGTTATCGTCCTCATCATCCGCATAATTATCGTCGTTAATATCGTCGTTATTTTGTCATAATCATCGTCGTTAATGTCGTCGTTATTACCGTCATTATCTACGTTGTTATCATCATAAATATCATCGTTAATATCGTCGTTATTATTGTCATTATCTTCTTTTAATCGTCGTTATTATCGTCGTTAATATCGTCGTTATTATCGTCGTTATTATCGTCGTTAATATCGTCGTTAATATCGTCATTATCATCGTTGTTATCGTCCTTATTATCCTCATAATTATCGTCGTTAATATCGTCGTTATTTTGTCATAATCATCGTCGTTAATGTCGTCGTTATTATCGTCATTATCTTCGTAGTTATCGTCGTTATTATCGTCATTATCTTCGTAGTTATCGTCGTTATTATCGTCATTAATATCGTCGTTATTATCGTCATTATCGTCGTTTTTATCATCATAATTATAGTCGTTATTATCGTCGTTAATATCGTCACTGTCATCGTTGTTATCGTCGTTATTATCCTCATAATTATCGTCGTTATTATCGTCATTGACTTCGTTGTTATCGTCATAATTATCATCGTTAATATCGTCGTTATTATTGTCATTATCTTCTTTTTATCGTCGTTATTATCGTCGTTAATATCGTCTTTATTATCGTCGTTATTATCGTCGTTAATATTGTTGTTAATATCGTCATTATCATTGTTGTTATCGTCCTTATCATCCTCATAATTATCGTCGTTAATATCGTCGTTATTTTGTCATAATCATCGTCGTTAATGTCGTCGTTATTATCGTCATTATCATCGTTGTTATCGTCCTTATCATCCTCATAATTATCGTCGTTAATATCGTCGTTATTTTGTCATAATCATCGTCGTTAATGTCGTCGTTATTATCGTCATTATCTACGTTGTTATCGTCATAAATATCATCGTTAATATCGTCGTTATTATTGTCATTATCTTCTTTTTATCGTCGTTATTATCGTCCTTATCATCCTAATAATTATCGTCGTTAATATCGTCGTTATTTTGTCATAATCATCGTCGTTAATATCGTCATTATTATCGTCGTTATTATCGTCGTTAATGTCGTCGTTATTATCGTCATTATCATCGTTGTTATCGTCCTTATCATCCTCATAATTATCGTCGTTAATATCGTCGTTACTTTGTCATAATCATCGTCGTTAATGTCGTCGTTATTATCGTCATTATCTACGTTGTTATCGTCATAAATATCATCGTTAATATCGTCGTTATTATTGTCATTATCTTCTTTTTATCGTCGTTATTATCCTCCTTATCATCCTCATAATTATCGTCGTTAATATCGTCGTTATTTTGTCATAATCATCGTCGTTAATGTCGTCGTTATTATCGTCATTATCTTCGTTGTTATCGTCATAATTATCATCGTTAATATCGTCGTTATTATTGTCATTATCCTCTTTTTTTCGTCGTTATTATCGTCGTTAATATCGTCTTTATTATCGTCGTTATTATCGTCGTTAATATCGTCGTTAATATCGTCATTATCATCGTTGTTATCGTTCTTATCATCCTCATAATTGTCGTCGTTAATATCGTCGTTATTTTGTCATAAACATCGTCGTTAATATCGTCGTTAATATCGTCATTATCATCGTTGTTATCGTCCTTATTATCCTCATAATTATCGTCGTTAATATCGTCGTTATTTTGTCATAATCATCGTCGTTAATGTCGTCGTTATTATCGTCATTATCATCGTTGTTATCGTCCTTATCATTCTCATAATTATCGTCGTTAATATCGTCGTTATTTTGTCATAATCATCGTCGTTAATGTCGTCGTTATTATCGTCATTATCTTCGTTGTTATCGTCATAATTATCATCGTTAATATCGTCGTTATTATTGTCATTATCTTCTTTTTATCGTCGTTATTATCGTCGTTAATATCGTCTTTATTATCGTCCTTATTATCGTCGTTAATATCGTCGTTAATATCGTCATTATCATCGTTATTATCGTCCTTATTATCCTCATAATTATCGTCGTTAATATCGTCGTTATTATGTCATAATCATCGTCGTTAATGTCGTCGTTATTATCGTCATTATCTACGTTATTATCGTCATAAATATCATCGATAATATCGTCGTTATTATTGTCATTATCTTCTTTTTATCGTCGTTATTAACGTCGTTATTATCGTCGTTAATATCGTCGTTAATATCGTCATTATCATCGTTGTTATCGTCCTTATTATCCTCATAATTATCGTCGTTAATATCGTCGTTATTTTGTCATAATCATCGTCGTTAATATCGTCGTTATTTTTTAATAATCATCGACGTTAATGTCGTCGTTATTATCGTCATTATCTTCGTTGTTATCGCCATAATTAACATCGTTAATATCGTCTTTATTATTGTCATTATCTTCTTTTTATCGTCGTTATTATCGTCGTTAATATCGTCTTTATTATCGTCGTTATTATTGTCGTTAATATCGTCGTTAATATCGTCATTATCATCGTTGTTATCGTCCTTATCATCCTCATAATTATCGTCGTTAATATCGTCGTTATTTTGTCATAATCATCGTCGTTAATGTCGTCGTTGTTATCGTCATTATCATCGTTGTTATCGTCCTTATCATCCTCATAATTATCGTCGTTAATATCGTCGTTATTTTGTCATAATCATCGTCGTTAATGTCGTCGTTATTATCGTCATTATCTACGTTGTTATCGTCATAAATATCATCGTTAATATCGTCGTTATTATTGTCATTATCTTCTTTTTATCGTCGTTATTATCGTCCTTATCATCCTCATAATTATCGTCGTTAATATCGTCGTGATTTTGTCATAATCATCGTCGTTAATATCGTCGTTAATATCGTCATTATCATCGTTGTTATCGTCATAATTATCATCGTTAATATCGTCGTTATTATTGTCATTATCTTCTTTTTATCGTCGTTATTATCGTCGTTAATATCGTCATTAATATCGTCATTATCATCGTTGTTATCGTCCTTATTATCCTCATAATTATCGTCGTTAATATCGTCGTTATTTTGTCCTAATCATCGTCGTTATTAGCGTCATTATCATCGTTGTTATCGTCCTCATCATCCGCATAATTATCGTCGTTAATATCGTCGTTATTTTGTCATAATCATCGTCGTTAATGTCGTCGTTATTACCGTCATTATCTACGTTGTTATCATCATAAATATCATCGTTAATATCGTCGTTATTATTGTCATTATCTTCTTTTAATCGTCGTTATTATCGTCGTTAATATCGTCGTTATTATCGTCGTTATTATCGTCGTTAATATCGTCGTTAATATCGTCATTATCATCGTTGTTATCGTCCTTATTATCCTCATAATTATCGTCGTTAATATCGTCGTTATTTTGTCATAATCATCGTCGTTAATGTCGTCGTTATTATCGTCATTATCTTCGTAGTTATCGTCGTTATTATCGTCATTATCTTCGTTGTTATCGTCGTTATTATCGTCATTATCGTCGTTTTTATCATCATAATTATAGTCGTTATTATCGTCGTTAATATCGTCACTGTCATCGTTGTTATCGTCGTTATTATCCTCATAATTATCGTCGTTAATATCGTCATTATCTTCGCTGTTATCGTCATAATTATCATCGTTAATATCGTCGTTATTATTGTCATTATCTTCTTTTTATCGTCGTTATTATCATCGTTAATATCGTCGTTATTATCGTCGTTATTATCGTCGTTATTATCGTCGTTACTATCGTCGTTAATATCGTCATTATCATCGTTGTTATCGTCCTTATTATCCTCATAATTATTGTCGTTAATATCGTCGTTATTTTGTCATAAACATCGTCGTTAATGTCGTCGTTATTATCGTCATTATCTTCGTTGTTATCGTCTTTATTATCCTCATAATTATCGTCGTTAATATCGTCGTTATTTTGTAATAATCATCGTCGTTAATGTCGTCGTTATTATCGTCATTATCTTCGTTGTTATCGTCGTTATTATCCTCAAAATTATCGTCGTTAATATCGTCGTTATTTTGTCATAATCATCGTCGTTAATGTCGTCGTTATTATCGTCATTATCATCTTTGTTATCGTCCTTATTATCCTCGTAATTATCGTCGTTAATATCGTCGTTATTTTGTCATAATCGTCGTCGTTAATGTCGTCGTTATTATCGTCATTATCATCGTTGTTATCGTCCTTATTATCCTCATAATTATCGTCGTTAATATCGTCGTTATTTTGTCATAATCATCGTCGTTAATGTCGTCGTTATTATCGACATTATCTACGTTGTTATCGTCATAAATATCATCGTTAATATCGTCGTTATTATTGTCATTATCTTCTTTTTATCGTCGTTATTATCGTCCTTATCATCCTCATAATTATCGTCGTTAATATCGTCGTTATTTTGTCATAATCATCGTCGTTAATGTCGTCGTTATTATCGTCATTATCTTCGTTGTTATCGTCATAATTATCATCGTTAATATCGTCGTTATTATTGTCATTATCTTCTTTTTATCGTCGTTATTATCGTCGTTAATATCGTCTTTATTATCGTCGTTATTATCGTCGTTAATATCTTCGTTAATATCGTCATTATCATCGTTGTTATCGTCCTTATCATCCTCATAATTGTCGTCGTTAATATCGTCGTTATTTTGTCATAATCATCGTCGTTAATATCGTCGTTAATATCGTCATTATCTTCGTTGTTATCGTCCTTATTATCCTCATAATTATCGTCGTTAATATCGTCGTTATTTTGTCATAATTATCGTCGTTAATGTCGTCGTTATTATCGTCATTATCATCGTTGTTATCGTCCTTATCATCCTCATAATTATCGTCGTTAATATCGTCGTTATTTTGTCATAATCATCGTCGTTAATGTCGTCGTTATTATCGTCATTATCTTCGTTGTTATCGTCATAATTATCATCGTTAATATCGTCGTTATTATTGTCATTATCTTCTTTTTATCGTCGTTATTATCGTCGTTAATATCGTCGTTAATATCGTCATTATCATCGTTGTTATCGTCCTTATCATCCTCATAATTATCGTCGTTAATATCGTCGTTATTTTGTCATAATCATCGTCGTTAATGTCGTCGTTATTATCGTCATTATCTTCGTTGTTATCGTCGTTATTATCCTCATAATTATCGTCGTTAATATCGTCGTTATTTTGTCATAATTATCGTCGTTAATGTCGTCGTTATTATCGTCATTATCTACGTTGTTATCGTCATAAATATCATCGTTAATATCGTCGTTATTATTGTCATTTTCTTCTTTTTATCGTCGTTATTATTGTCGATAATATCGTCGTTATTATCGTCGTTATTATCGTCGTTAATATCGTCGTTAATATCGTCATTATCATCGTTGTTATCGTCCTTATCATCCTCATAATTATCGTCGTTAATATCGTCGTTATTTTGTCATAATCATCGTCGTTAATATCGTCGTTATTATTGTCATTTTCTTCTTTTTATCGTCGTTATTATTGTCGATAATATCGTCGTTATTATCGTCGTTATTATCGTCGTTAATATCGTCGTTAATATCGTCATTATCATCGTTGTTATCGTCCTTATCATGCTCATAATTATCGTCGTTAATATCGTCGTTATTTTGTCATAATCATCGTCGTTAATGTCGTCGTTATTATCGTCATTATCTTCGTTGTTATCGTCATAATTATCATCGTTAATATCGTCGTTATTATTGTCAATATCTTCTTTTTATCGTCGTTATTATCGTCGTTAATATCGTCTTTATTATCGTCGTTATTATCGTCGTTAATATCGTCGTTAATATCGTCATTATCATCGTTGTTATCGTCCTTATTATCCTCATAATTATCGTCGTTAATATCGTCGTTATTTTGTCATAATCATCGACGTTAATGTCGTCGTTATTATCGTCATTGACTTCGTAGTTATCGTCATAATTATCATCGTTAATATCGTTGTTATTATTGTCATTATCTTCTTTTTATCGTCGTTATTATCGTCGTTAATATCGTCTTTACTATCGTCGTTATTATCGTCGTTAATATCGTCGTTAATATCGTCATTATCATCGTTGTTATCGTCCTTATCATCCTCATAATTATCGTCGTTAATATCGTCGTTATTTTGTCATAATCATCGTCGTTAATGTCGTCGTTATTATCGTCCTTATCATCGTTGTTATCGTCCTTATCATCCTCATAATTATCGTCGTTCATATCGTCGTTATTTTGTCATAATCATCGTCGTTATTATCGTCATTATCATCGTTGTTATCGTCCTTATCATCATCATAATTATCGTCGTTAATATCGTCGTAATTTTGTCATAATCATCGTCGTTAATGTCGTCGTTATTATCGTCATTATCTACGTTGTTATCGTCATAAATATCATCGTTATTATTGTCATTTTCTTCTTTTTATCCTCGTTATTATCGTCGTTAATATCGTCGTTATTATCGTCGTTATTATCGTCGTTAATATCGTCGTTAATATCTTCATTATCATCGTTGTTATCGTCCTTATCATCCTCATAATTATCGTCGTTAATATCGTCGTTATTTTGTCATAATCATCGTCGTTAATGTCGTCGTTATTATCGTCATTATCTACGTTGTTATCGTCATAAATATCATCGTTAATATCGTCGTTATTATTGTCATTATCTTCTTTGTATCGTCGTTATTATCCTCCTTATCATCCTCATAATTATCGTCGTTAATATCGTCGTTATTTTGTCATAATCATCGTCGTTAATGTCGTCGTTATTATTGTCATTATCATCGTTGTTATCGTCCTTATCATCATCATAATTATCGTCGTTAATATCGTCGTAATTTTGTCATAATCATCGTCGTTAATGTCGTCGTTATTATCGTCATTATCTACGTTGTTATCGTCATAAATATCATCGTTAATATCGTCGTTATTATTGTCATTTTCTTCTTTTTATCGTCGTTATTATCGTCGTTAATATCGTCGTTATTATCGTCGTTATTATCGTCGTTAATATCGTCGTTAATATCTTCATTATCATCGTTGTTATCGTCCTTATCATCCTCATAATTATCGTCGTTAATATCGTCGTTATTTTGTCATAATCATCGTCGTTAATGTCGTCGTTATTATCGTCATTAACTACGTTGTTATCGTCATAAATATCATCGTTAATATCGTCGTTATTATTGTCATTATCTTCTTTTTATCGTCGTTATTATCCTCCTTATCATCCTCATAATTATCGTCGTTAATATCGTCGTTATTTTGTCATAATCATCGTCGTTAATGTCGTCGTTATTATCGTCATTATCTTCGTTGTTATCGTCATAATTATCATCGTTAATATCGTCGTTATTATTGTCATTATCTTCTTTTTATCGTCGTTATTATCGTCGTTAATATCGTCTTTATTGTCGTCGTTATTATCGTCGTTAATATCGTCGTTAATATCGTCATTATCATCGTTGTTATCGTCCTTATCATCCTCATAATTGTCGTCGTTAATATCGTCGTTATTTTGTCATAATCATCGTCGTTAATATCGTCGTTAATATCGTCATTATCATCGTTGTTATCGTCCTTATTATCCTCATAATTATCGTCGTTAATATCGTCGTTATTTTGTCATAATCATCGTCGTTAATGTCGTCGTTATTATCGTCATTATCATCGTTGTTATCGTCCTTATCATCCTAATAATTATCGTCGTTAATATCGTCGTTATTTTGTCATAATCATCGTCGTTAATGTCGTCGTTATTATCATCATTATCTTCGTTGTTATCGTCATAATTATCATCGTTAATATCGTCGTTAATATCGTCGTTATTTTGTCATAATCATCGTCGTTAAAGTCGTCGTTATTATCGTCATTATCATCGTTGTTATCGTCCTTATCATCCTCATAATTATCGTCGTTCATATCGTCGTTATTTTGTCATAATCATCGTCGTTAATATCGTCGTTAATATCGTCATTATCATCGTTGTTATCGTCCTTATTATCCTCATAATTATCGTCGTTAATATCGTCGTTATTTTGTCATAATCATCGTCGTTAATGTCGTCGTTATTATCGTCATTATCATCGTTGTTATCGTTCTTATCATCCTCATAATTGTCGTCGTTAATATCGTCGTTATTTTGTCATAATCATCGTCGTTAATGTCGCCGTTGTTATCGTCATTATCATCGTTGTTATCGTCCTTATCATCCTCATAATTATCGTCGTTAATATCGTCGTTATTTTGTCATAATCATCGTCGTTAAAGTCGTCGTTATTATCGTCATTATCATCGTTGTTATCGTCCTTATCATCCTCATAATTATCGTCGTTCATATCGTCGTTATTTTGTCATAATCATCGTCGTTAATGTCGTCGTTATTATCGTCATTATCATCGTTGTTATCGTCCTTATCATCATCATAATTATCGTCGTTAATATCGTCGTAATTTTGTCATAATCATCGTCGTTAATGTCGTCGTTATTATCGTCATTATCTACGTTGTTATCGTCATAAATATCATCGTTAATATCGTCGTTATTATTGTCATTTTCTTCTTTTTATCGTCGTTATTATCGTCGTTAATATCGTCGTTAATATCTTCATTATCATCGTTGTTATCGTCCTTATCATCCTCATAATTATCGTCGTTAATATCGTCGTTATTTTGTCATAATCATCGTCGTTAATGTCGTCGTTATTATCGTCATTATCTACGTTGTTATCGTCATAAATATCATCGTTAATATCGTCGTTATTATTGTCATTATCTTCTTTTTATCGTCGTTATTATCCTCCTTATCATCCTCATAATTATCGTCGTTAATATCGTCGTTATTTTGTCATAATCATCGTCGTTAATGTCGTCGTTATTATCGTCATTATCTTCGTTGTTATCGTCATAATTATCATCGTTAATATCGTCGTTATTATTGTCATTATCTTCTTTTTATCGTCGTTATTATCGTCGTTAATATCGTCTTTATTATCGTCGTTATTATCGTCGTTAATATCGTCGTTAATATCGTCATTATCATCGTTGTTATCGTTCTTATCATCCTCATAATTGTCGTCGTTAATATCGTCGTTATTTTGTCATAATCATCGTCGTTAATGTCGTCGTTATTTTGTCATAATCATCGACGTTAATGTCGTCGTTATTATCGTCATTATCTTCGTTGTTATCGTCATAATTATCATCGTTAATATCGTCGTTATTATTGTCATTATCTTCTTTTTATCGTCGTTATTATCGTCGTTAATATCGTCTTTATTATCGTCATTATTATCGTCGTTAATATCGTCGTTAATATCGTCATTATCATCGTTGTTATCGTCCTTATCATCCTCTTAATTGTCGTCGTTAATATCGTCGTTATTTTGTCATAATCATCGTCGTTAATGTCGACGTTATTATCGTCATGATCTACGTTGTTATCGTCATAAATATCATCGTTAATATCGTCGTTATTATTGTCATTATCTTCTATTCATCGTCGTTATTATCGTCGTTAATATCGTCATTAATATCGTCATTATCATCGTTGTTATCGTCTTTATCATCCTCATAATTATCGTCGTTAATATCGTCGTTATTTTGTCATAATCATCGTCGTTAAAGTCGTCGTTATTATCGTCATTATCATCGTTGTTATCGTCCTTATCATCCTCATAATTATCGTCGTTCATATCGTCGTTATTTTGTCATAATCATCGTCGTTAATGTCGTCGTTATTATCGTCATTATCATCGTTGTTATCGTCCTTATCATCATCATAATTATCGTCGTTAATATCGTCGTAATTTTGTCATAATCATCGTCGTTAATGTCGTCGTTATTATCGTCATTATCATCTTTGTTATCGTCCTTATTATCCTCGTAATTATCGTCGTTAATATCGTCGTTATTTTGTCATAATCATCGTCGTTAATGTCGTCGTTATTATCGACATTATCTTCGTTGTTATCGTCATAATTATCATCGTTAATATCGTCGTTATTATTGTCATTATCTTCTTTTTATCGTCGTTATTATCGTCGTTAATATCGTCAATGATATCGTCATTATCATCGTTGTTCTCGTCCTTATTATCCTCATAATTATCGTCGTTAATATCGTCGTTATTTTGTCATAATCATCGTCGTTAATGTCGTCGTTATTATCGTCATTATCATCGTTGTTATCGTCCTCATCATCCTCATAATTATCGTCGTTAATATCGTCGTTATTTTGTCATAATCATCGTCGTTAATGTCGTCGTTATTATCGTCATTATCTACGTTGTTATCGTCATAAATATCATCGTTAATATCGTCGTTATTATTGTCATTATCTTCTTTTTATCGTCGTTATTATCGCCCTTATTATCCTCATAATTATCGTCGTTAATATCGTCGTTATTTTGTCAAAATCATCGTCGTTAATGTCGTCGTTATTATCGTCATTATCTACGTTGTTATCGTCATAAATATCATCGATAATATCGTCGTTATTATTGTCATTATCTTCTTTTTATCGTCGTTATTAACGTCGTTATTATCGTCGTTAATATCGTCGTTAATATCGTCATTATCATCGTTGTTATCGTCCTTATTATCCTCAAAATTATCGTCGTTAATATCGTCGTTATTTTGTCATAATCATCGTCGTTAATGTCGTCGTTATTATCGTCATTATCATCGTTGTTATCGTCCTTATCATCCTCATAATTATCGTCGTTAATATCGTCGTTATTTTGTCATAATCATCGTCGTTAATGTCGTCGTTATTATCGTCATTATCTTCGTTTTTATCGTCATAATTATCATCGTTAATATCGTCGTTAATATCGTCATTATCATCGTTGTTATCGTCCTTATTATTCTCATAAATATCGTCGTTAATATCGTCGTTATTTTGTCATAATCATCGTCGTTAATGTCGTCGTTATTATCGTCATTATCATCGTTGTTATCGTCCTTATCATCCTCATAATTATCGTCGTTAATATCGTCGTTATTTTGTTATAATCATCGTCGTTAATGTCGTCGTTATTATCGTCATTATTTTCGTTGTTATCGTCGTTATTATCCTCATAATTATCGTCGTTAATATCATCGTTTTTTTCTCAAAATCATCGTCGTTAATGTCGTCGTTATTATCGTCATTATCTATGTTGTTATCGTCATAAATATCATCGTTAATATCGTCGTTATTATTGTCATTATCTTCTTTTTATCGTCGTTATTATCGTCGTTAATATCGTCTTTATTATCGTCGTTATTATCGTCGTTAATATCGTCGTTAATATCGTCATTATCATCGTTGTTATCGTCCTTATCATCCTCATAATTGTCGTCGTTAAAATCGTCGTTATTTTGTCATAATCATCGTCGTTAATATCGTCGTTAATATCGTCATTATCATCGTTGTTATCGTCCTTATTATCCTCATAATCATCGTCGTTAATATCGTCGTTATTTTGTCATAATCATCGTCGTTAATGTCGTCGTTATTATCGTCATTATCATCGTTGTTATCGTCTTTATCATCCTCATAATTATCGTCGTTAATATCGTCGTTATTTTGTCATAATCATCGTCGTTAATGTCGTCGTTATTATCGTCATTATCTTCGTTGTTATCGTCATAATTATCATCGTTAATATCGTCGTTATTATTGTCATTATCTTCTTTTTATCGTCGTTATTATCGTCGTTAATATCGTCAATGATATCGTCATTATCATCGTTGTTCTCGTCCTTATTATCCTCATAATTATCGTCGTTAATATCGTCGTTATTTTGTCATAATCATCGTCGTTAATGTCGTCGTTATTATCGTCATTATCATCGTTGTTATCGTCCTCATCATCCTCATAATTATCGTCGTTAATATCGTCGTTATTTTGTCATAATCATCGTCGTTAATGTCGTCGTTATTATCGTCATTATCTACGTTGTTATCGTCATAAATATCATCGTTAATATCGTCGTTATTATTGTCATTTTCTTCTTTTTATCGTCGTTATTATCGTCGTTAATATCGTCGTTATTATCGTCGTTATTATCGTCGTTAATATCGTCGTTAATATCGTCATTATCATCGTTGTTATCGTCCTTATCATCCTCATAATTATCGTCGTTAATATCGTCGTTATTTTGTCATAATCATCGTCGTTAATGTCGTCGTTATTATCGTCATGATCTACGTTGTTATCGTCATAATTATCATCGTTAATATCGTCGTTATTATTGTCATTATCTTCTATTTATCGTCGTTATTATTGTCGTTAATATCGTCATTAATATCGTCATTATCATCGTTGTTATCGTCTTTATCATCCTCATAATTGTCGTCGTTAATTTCGTCGTTATTTTGTTATAATCATCGTCGTTAATGTCGTCGTTATTATCGTCATTATCTTCGTTGTTATCGTCATAATTATCATCGTTAATATCGTCGTTATTATTGTCATTATCTTCTTTTTATCGTCGTTATTATCGTCGTTAATATCGTCAATGATATCGTCATTATCATCGTTGTTCTCGTCCTTATTATCCTCATAATTATCGTCGTTAATATCGTCGTTATTTTGTCATAATCATCGTCGTTAATGTCGTCGTTATTATCGTCATTATCATCGTTGTTATCGTCCTCATCATCCTCATAATTATCGTCGTTAATATCGTCGTTATTTTGTCATAATCATCGTCGTTAATGTCGTCGTTATTATCGTCATTATCTACGTTGTTATCGTCATAAATATCATCGTTAATATCGTCGTTATTATTGTCATTATCTTCTTTTTATCGTCGTTATTATCGTCCTTATTATCCTCATAATTATCGTCGTTAATATCGTCGTTATTTTGTCAAAATCATCGTCGTTAATGTCGTCGTTATTATCGTCATTATCTACGTTGTTATCGTCATAAATATCATCGATAATATCGTCGTTATTATTGTCATTATCTTCTTTTTATCGTCGTTATTAACGTCGTTATTATCGTCGTTAATATCGTCGTTAATATCGTCATTATCATCGTTGTTATCGTCCTTATTATCCTCAAAATTATCGTCGTTAATATCGTCGTTATTTTTTCATAATCATCGTCGTTAATATCGTCGTTATTTAGTCATAATCATTGACGTTAATGTCGTCGTTATTATCGTCATTGACTTCGTTGTTATCGTCATAATTATCATCGTTAATATCGTCGTTATTATTGTCATTATCTTCTTTTTATCGTCGTTATTATCGTCGTTAATATCGTCAATGATATCGTCATTATCATTGTTGTTATCGTCCTTATCATCCTCATAATTATCGTCGTTAATATCGTCGTTATTTTCTCATAATCATCGTCGTTAATGTCGTCGTTATTATCGTCATTATCATCGTTGTTATCGTCCTTATCATCCTCATAATTATCGTCGTTAATATCGTCGTTATTTTGTCATAATCATCGTCGTTAATGTCGTCGTTATTATCGTCATTATCTACGTTGTTATCGTCATAAATTTCATCGTTAATATCGTCGTTATTATTGTCATTTTCTTCTTTTTATCGTCGTTATTATCGTCGTTAATATCGTCGTTATTATCGTCGTTATTATCGTCGTTAATATCGTCGTTAATATCGTCATTATCATCGTTGTTATCGTCCTTATCATCCTCATAATTATCGTCGTTAATATCGTCGTTATTTTGTCATAATCATCGTCGTTAATGTCGTCGTTATTATCGTCATTATCTTCGTTGTTATCGTCATAATTATCATCGTTAATATCGTCGTTATTATTGCCATTATCTTCTTTTTATCTCCGTTATTATCGTCGTTAATATCGTCAATAATATCGTCATTATCATCGTTGTTATCGTCCTTATTATCCTCATAATTATCGTCGATAATATCGTCGTTATTTTGTCATAATCATCGTCGTTAATGTCGTCGTTATTATCGTCATTATCATCGTTGTTATCGTCCTTATCATCCTCATAATTATCGTCGTTAATATCGTCGTTATTTTGTCATAATCATCGTCGTTAATGTCGTCGTTATTATCGTCATTATCTACGTTGTTATCGTCATAATTATCATTGTTAATATCGTCGTTATTATTGTCATTATCTTCTTTTTATCGTCGTTATTATCGTCCTTATCATCCTCATAATTATCGTCGTTAATATCGTCGTTATTTTGTCATAATCATCGTCGTTAATGTCGTCGTTATTATCGTCATTATCTTCGTTTTTATCGTCATAATTATCATCGTTAATATCGTCGTTAATATCGTCATTATCATCGTTGTTATCGTCCTTATTATCCTCATAAATATCGTCGTTAATATCGTCGTTATTTTGTCATAATCATCGTCGTTAATGTCGTCGTTATTATCGTCATTATCATCGTTGTTATCGTCCTTATCATCCTCATAATTATCGTCGTTAATATCGTCGTTATTTTGTTATAATCATCGTCGTTAATGTCGTCGTTATTATCGTCATTATTTTCGTTGTTATCGTCGTTATTATCCTCATAATTATCGTCGTTAATATCATCGTTTTTTTCTCAAAATCATCGTCGTTAATGTCGTCGTTATTATCGTCATTATCTACGTTGTTATCGTCATAAATATCATCGTTAATATCGTCGTTATTATTGTCATTATCTTCTTTTTATCGTCGTTATTATCGTCGTTAATATCGTCTTTATTATCGTCGTTATTATCGTCGTTAATATCGTCGTTAATATCGTCATTATCATCGTTGTTATCGTCCTTATCATCCTCATAATTGTCGTCGTTAAAATCGTCGTTATTTTGTCATAATCATCGTCGTTAATATCGTCGTTAATATCGTCATTATCTTCGTTGTTATCGTCCTTATTATCCTCATAATCATCGTCGTTAATATCGTCGTTATTTTGTCATAATCATCGTCGTTAATGTCGTCGTTATTATCGTCATTATAATCGTTGTTATCGTCCTTATCATCCTCATAATTATCGTCGTTAATATCGTCGTTATTTTGTCATAATCATCGTCGTTAATGTCGTCGTTATTATCGTCATTATCTTCGTTGTTATCGTCATAATTATCATCGTTAATATCGTCGTTATTATTGTCATTATCTTCTTTTTATCGTCGTTATTATCGTCGTTAATATCGTCATTAATATCGTCATTATCATCGTTGTTATCGTCCTTATTTTCCTCATAATTATCGTCGATAATATCGTCGTTATTTTGTCATAATCATCGTTGTTAATGTCGTCGTTATTATCGTCATTATCATCGTTGTTATCGTCCTTATCATCCTCATAATTATCGTCGTTAATATCGTCGTTATTTTGTCATAATCATCGTCGTTAATGTCGTCGTTATTATCGTCATTATCTTCGTTGTTATCGTCGTTATTATCCTCATAATTATCGTCGTTAATATCGTCGTTATTTTGTCATAATCATCGTCGTTAATGTCGTCGTTATTATCGTCATTATCTACGTTGTTATCGTCATAAATATCATCGTTAATATCGTCGTTATTATTGTCATTTTCTACTTTTTATCGTCGTTATTATCGTCGTTAATATCGTCGTTATTATCGTCGTTATTATCGTCGTTAATATCGTCGTTAATATCGTCATTATCATCGTTGTTATCGTCCTTATCATCCTCATAATTGTCGTCGTTAATATCGTCGTTATTTTGTCATAATCATCGTCGTTAATGTCGTCGTTATTATCGTCATTATCATCGTTGTTATCGTCCTTATCATCCTCATAATTATCGTCGTTAATATCGTCGTTATTTTGTCATAATCATCGTCGTTAATGTCGTCGTTATTATCGTCATTATCTACGTTGTTATCGTCATAATTATCATCGTTAATATCGTCGTTATTATTGTCATTACCTTCTTTTTATCGTCGTTATTATCGTCCTTATCATTATCATAATTATCGTCGTTAATATCGTCGTTATTTTGTCATAATCATCGTCGTTAATGTCGTCGTTATTATCGTCATTATCTTCGTTTTTATCGTCATAATTATCATCGTTAATATCGTTGTTAATATCGTCATTATCATCGTTGTTATCGTCCTTATTATCCTCATAAATATCGTCGTTAATATCGTCGTTATTTTGTCATAATCATCGTCGTTAATGTCGTCGTTATTATCGTCATTATCTTCGTTGTTATCGTCGTTATTATCCTCATAATTATCGTCGTTAATATCGTCGTTATTTTGTCATAATCATCGTCGTTAATGTCGTCGTTATTATCGTCATTATCTACGTTGTTATCGTCATAAATATCATCGTTAATATCGTCGTTATTATTGTCATTTTCTACTTTTTATCGTCGTTATTATCGTCGTTAATATCGTCGTTATTATCGTCGTTATTATCGTCGTTAATATCGTCGTTAATATCGTCATTATCATCGTTGTTATCGTCCTTATCATCCTCAAAATTGTCGTCGTTAATATCGTCGTTATTTTGTTATAATCATCGTCGTTAATGTCGTCGTTATTATCGTCATTATTTTCGTTGTTATCGTCGTTATTATCCTCATAATTATCGTCGTTAATATCATCGTTTTTTTCTCAAAATCATCGTCGTTAATGTCGTCGTTATTATCGTCATTATCTTCGTTGTTATCGTCCTTATTATCCTCATAATCATCGTCGTTAATATCGTCGTTATTTTGTCATAATCATCGTCGTTAATGTCGTCGTTATTATCGTCATTATAATCGTTGTTATCGTCCTTATCATCCTCATTATTATCGTCGTTAATATCGTCGTTATTTTGTCATAATCATCGTCGTTAATGTCGTCGTTATTATCGTCATTATCATCGTTGTTATCGTCCTTATCATCCTCATAATTATCGTCGTTAATATCGTCGTTATTTTGTTATAATCATCGTCGTTAATGTCGTCGTTATTATCGTCATTATTTTCGTTGTTAACGTCGTTATTATCCTCATAATTATCGTCGTTAATATCATCGTTTTTTTCTCAAAATCATCGTCGTTAATGTCGTCGTTATTATCGTCATTATCTACGTTGTTATCGTCATAAATATCATCGTTAATATCGTCGTTATTATTGTCATTATCTTCTTTTTTTCGTCGTTATTATCGTCGTTAATATCGTCTTTATTATCGTCGTTATTATCGTCGTTAATATCGTCTTTATTATCGTCGTTATTATCGTCGTTAATATCGTCGTTAATATCGTCATTATCATCGTTGTTATCGTCCTTATCATCCTCATAATTGTCGTCGTTAAAATCGTCGTTATTTTGTCATAATCATCATCGTTAATATCGTCGTTAATATCGTCATTATCATCGTTGTTATCGTCCTTATTATCCTCATAATCATCGTCGTTAATATCGTCGTTATTTTGTCATAATCATCGTCGTTAATGTCGTCGTTATTATCGTCATTATCATCGTTGTTATCGTCCTTATCATCCTCATAATTATCGTCGTTAATATCGTCGTTATTTTGTCATAATCATCGTCGTTAATGTCGTCGTTATTATCTTCATTATCTTCGTTGTTATCGTCATAATTATCATCGTTAATATCGTCGTTATTATTGTCATTATCTTCTTTTTATCGTCGTTATTATCGTCGTTAATATCGTCTTTATTATCGTCGTTATATCGTCGTTAATATCGTCGTTAATATCGTCATTATCATCGTTGTTATCGTCCTTATCATCCTCATAATTGTCGTCGTTAATATCGTCGTTATTTTGTCATAATCATCGTCGTTAATATCGTCGTTAATATCGTCATTATCATCGTTGTTATCGTCCTTATTATCCTCATAATTATCGTCGTTAATATCGTCGTTATTTTGTCATAATCATCGTCGTTAATGACGTCGTTATTATCGTCATTATCATCGTTGTTATCGCTCTTATCATCCTCATAATTATCGTCGTTAATATCGTCGTTATTTTGTTATAATCATCGTCGTTAATGTCGTCGTTATTATCGTCATTATTTTCGTTGTTAACGTCGTTATTATCCTCATAATTATCGTCGTTAATATCATCGTTTTTTTCTCAAAATCATCGTCGTTAATGTCGTCGTTATTATCGTCATTATCTACGTTGTTATCGTCATAAATATCATCGTTAATATCGTCGTTATTATTGTCATTATCTTCTTTTTATCGTCGTTATTATCGTCGTTAATATCGTCTTTATTATCGTCGTTATTATCGTCGTTAATATCGTCGTTAATATCGTCATTATCATCGTTGTTATCGTCCTTATCATCCTCATAATTGTCGTCGTTAAAATCGTCGTTATTTTGTCATAATCATCATCGTTAATATCGTCGTTAATATCGTCATTATCATCGTTGTTATCGTCCTTATTATCCTCATAATCATCGTCGTTAATATCGTCGTTATTTTGTCATAATCATCGTCGTTAATGTCGTCGTTATTATCGTCATTATCATCGTTGTTATCGTCCTTATCATCCTCATAATTATCGTCGTTAATATCGTCGTTATTTTGTCATAATCATCGTCGTTAATGTCGTCGTTAATATCGTCATTATCATCTTTGTTATCGTCCTTATTATCCTCATAATTATCGTCGTTAATATCGTCGTTATTTTGTCATAATCATCGTCGTTAATGTCGTCGTTATTATCGTCATTATCATCGTTGTTATCGTCCTTATCATCCTTATAATTATAGTCGTTAATATCGTCGTTATTTTGTTATAATCATCGTCGTTAATGTCGTTGTTATTATCGTCATTATCTTCGTTGTTATCGTCATAATTATCATCGTTAATATCGTCGTTATTATTGTCATTATCTTCTTTTTATCGTCGTTATTATCTTCGTTAATATCGTCATTAATATCGTCATTATCATCGTTGTTATCGTCATTATTATCCTCATATTTATCGTCGTTAATATCGTCGTTATTTTGTCATAATCATCGTCGTTAATGTCGTCGTTATTATCGTCATTATCATCGTTGTTATCGTCCTCATCATCCTCATAATTATCGTCGTTAATATCGTCGTTATTTTGTCATAATCATCGTCGTTAATGTCGTCGTTATTATCGTCATTATCTACGTTGTTATCGTCATAAATATCATCGTTAATATCGTCGTTATTATTGTCATTATCTTCTTTTTATCGTCGTTATTATCGTCCTTATTATCCTCATAATTATCGTCGTTAATATCGTCGTTATTTTGTCAAAATCATCGTCGTTAATGTCGTCGTTATTATCGTCATTATAATCGTTGTTATCGTCCTTATCATCCTCATTATTATCGTCGTTAATATCGTCGTTATTTTGTCATAATCATCGTCGTTAATGTCGTCGTTATTATCGTCATTATCTTCGTTGTTATCGTCATAATTATCATCGTTAATATCGTCGTTATTATTGTCATTATCTTCTTTTTATCGTCGTTATTATCGTCGTTAATATCGTCATTAATATCGTCATTATCATCGTTGTTATCGTCCTTATCATCCTCATAATTATCGTCGTTAATATCGTCGTTATTTTGTCATAATCATCGTCGTTAATGTCGTCGTTATTATCGTCATTATCATCGTTGTTATCGTCCTTATCATCCTCATAATTATCGTCGTTAATATCGTCGTTATTTTGTTATAATCATCGTCGTTAATATCGTCGTTATTATTGTCATTATCTTCTTTTTATCGTCGTTATTATCGTCGTTAATATCGTCTTTATTATCGTCGTTATTATCGTCGTTAATATCGTCGTTAATATTGTCATTATCATCGTTGTTATCGTCCTTATCATCCTCATAATTGTCGTCGTTAAAATCGTCGTTATTTTGTCATAATCATCATCGTTAATATCGTCGTTAATATCGTCATTATCATCGTTGTTATCGTCCTTATTATCCTCATAATTATCGTCGTTAATATCGTCGTTATTTTGTCATAATCATCGTCGTTAATGTCGTCGTTATTATCGTCATTATCATCGTTGTTATCGTCCTTATCATCCTTATAATTATCGTCGTTAATATCGTCGTTATTTTGTTATAATCATCGTCGTTAATGTCGTTGTTATTATCGTCATTATCTTCGTTGTTATCGTCATAATTATCATCGTTAATATCGTCGTTATTATTGTCATTATCTTCTTTTTATCGTCGTTATTATCGTCGTTAATATCGTCTTTATTATCGTCGTTATATCGTCGTTAATATCGTCGTTAATATCGTCATTATCATCGTTGTTATCGTCCTTATCATCCTCATAATTGTCGTCGTTAATATCGTCGTTATTTTGTCATAATCATCGTCGTTAATATCGTCGTTAATATCGTCATTATCATCGTTGTTATCGTCCTTATTATCCTCATAATTATCGTCGTTAATATCGTCGTTATTTTGTCATAATCATCGTCGTTAATGTCGTCGTTATTATCGTCATTATCTACGTTGTTATCGTCATAAATATCATCGTTAATATCGTCGTTATTATTGTCATTTTCTACTTTTTATCGTCGTTATTATCGTCGTTAATATCGTCGTTATTATCGTATTTATTATCGTCGTTAATATCGTCGGTAATATCGTCAATATCATCGTTGTTATCGTCCATATTATCCTCATAATTATCGTCGTTAATATCGTCGTTATTTTGTCATAATCATCGTCGTTAATGTCGTCGTTATTATCGTCATTATCTACGTTGTTAACGTCATAAATATCATCGTTAATATCGTCGTTATTATTGTCATTATCTTCTTTTTATCGTCGTTATTATCGTCGTTAATATCGTCGTTATTATCGTCGTTAATATCGTCGTTATTATCGTCATTATCTTCGTTGTTATCGTCGTTATTATCCTCATAATTATCGTCGTTAATATCGTCGTTATTTTGTCATAATCATCGTCGTTAATATCGTCATTATCATCCTTGTTATCGTCCTTATTATCCTCATAATTATCGTCGTTAATATCGTCGTTATTTTGTCATAATCATCGTCATTAATGTCGTCGTTATTATCGTCATTATCATCGTTGTTATCGTTCTCATCATCCTCATAATTATCGTCGTTAATATCGTCGTTATTTTGTCATAATCATCGTCGTTAATGTCGTCGTTATTATCGTCATTATCTACGTTGTTATCGTCATAAATATCATCGTTAATATCGTCGTTATTATTGTCATTATCTTCTTTTTATCGTCGTTATTATCGTCCTTATTATCCTCATAATTATCGTCGTTAATATCGTCGTTATTTTGTCAAAATCATCGTCGTTAATGTCGTCGTTATTATCGTCATTATCTACGTTGTTATCGTCATAAATATCATCGATAATATCGTCGTTATTATTGTCATAATCTTCTTTTTATCGTCGTTATTAACGTCGTTATTATCGTCGTTAATATCGTCGTTAATATCGACATTATCATCGTTGTTATCGTCCTTATTATCCTCATAATTATCGTCGTTAATATCGTCGTTATTTTGTCATAATCATCGTCGTTAATATCGTCGTTATTTAGTCATAATCATCGACGTTAATGTCGTCGTTATTATCGTCATTGACTTCGTTGTTATCGTCATAATTATCATCGTTAATATCGTCGTTATTATTGTCATTATCTTCTTTTTATCGTCGTTATTATCGTCGTTAATATCGTCTTTATTATCGTCGTTATTATCGTCGTTAATATCGTTGTTAATATCGTCATTATCATTGTTGTTATCGTCCTTATCATCCTCATAATTATCGTCGTTAATATCGTCGTTATTTTGTCATAATCATCGTCGTTAATGTCGTCGTTATTATCGTCATTATCTACATTGTTATCGTCCTTATCATCCTCATAATTATCGTCGTTAATATCGTCGTTATTTTGTCATAATCATCGTCGTTAATGTCGTCGTTATTATCGTCATTATCATCGTTGTTATCGTCCTTATCATCCTCATAATTATCGTCGTTAATATCATCGTTATTTTGTCATAATCATCGTCGTTAATGTCGTCGTTATTATCGTCATTATCTACATTGTTATCGTCCTTATCATCCTCATAATTATCGTCGTTAATATCGTCGTTATTTTGTCATAATCATCGTCGTTAATGTCGTCGTTATTATCGTCATTATCATCGTTTTTATCGTCCTTATTATCCTCATAATTATCGTCGTTAATATCGTCGTTATTTAGTCATAATCATCGTCGTTAATGTCGTCGTTATTATCGTCATTATCATCGTTGTTATCGTCCTTATCATCCTCATAATTATCGTCGTTAATATCGTCGTTATTTTGTCATAATCATCGTCGTTAATGTCGTCGTTATTATCGTCATTATCTACGTTGTTATCGTCATAAATATCATCGTTAATATCGTCGTTATTATTGTCATTATCTTCTTTTTATCGTCGTTATTATCGTCGTTAATATCGTCGTTATTATCGTCGTTATTATCGTCGTCAATATCGTCGTTATTATCGTCGTTATTATCGTCGTTATTATCGCCGTTAATATCGTCATTAATATCGTCATTATCATCGTTGTTATCGTCCTTATTATCCTCATAATTATCGTCGTTAATATCGTCGTTATTTTGTCATAATCATCGTCGTTAATGTCGTCGTTATTATCGTCATTAACTACGTTGTTATCGTCATAAATATCATAGTTAATATCGTCGTTATTATTGTCATTATCTTCTTTTTATCGTCGTTATTATCGTCGTTAATATCGTCGTTATTATCGTCGTTATTATCGACGTTAATATCGTCGTTAATATCGTCATTATCATCGTTGTTATCGTCCATATTATCCTCATAATTATCGTCGTTAATATCGTCGTTATTTTGTCATAATCATCGTCGTTAATGTCGTCGTTATTATCGTCATTATCTACGTTGTTAACGTCATAAATATCATCGTTAATATCGTCGTTATTATTGTCATTATCTTCTTTTTATCGTCGTTATTATCGTCGTTAATATCGTCGTTATTATCGTCGTTAATATCGTCGTTATTATCGTCATTATCTTCGTTGTTATCGTCGTTATTATCCTCATAATTATCGTCGTTAATATCGTCGTTATTTTGTCATAATCATCGTCGTTAATATCGTCATTATCATCGTTGTTATCGTCCTTATTATCCTCATAATTATCGTCATTAATATCGTCGTTATTTTGTCATAATCATCGTCATTAATGTCGTCGTTATTGTCGTCATTATCTTCGTTGTTATCGTCCGTATCATCCTCATAATTATCGTCGTTAATATCGTCGTTATTTTGTCATAATCATCGTCGTTAATGTCGTCGTTATTATCGTCATTATCTACGTTGTTTTCGTCATAAATATCATCGTTAATATCGTCGTTATTATTGTTATTTTCTTCTTTTTATCGTCGTTATTATCGTCGTTAATATCGTCGTTATTATCGTCGTTATTATCGTCGTTAATATCGTCGTTAATATCGTCATTATCATCGTTGTTATCGTCCTTATCATCCTCATAATTATCGTCGTTAATATCGTCGTTATTTTGTCATAATCATCGTCGTTAATGTCGTCGTTATTATCGTCATTATCTTCGTTGTTATCGTCATAATTATCATCGTTAATATCGTCGTTATTATTGTCATTATCTTCTTTTTATCGTCGTTATTAACGTCGTTATTATCGTCGTTAATATCGTCGTTAATATCGTCATTATCATCGTTGTTATCGTCCTTATTATCCTCATAATTATCGTCGTTAATATCGTCGTTATTTTGTCATAATCATCGTCGTTAATATCGTCGTTATTTAGTCATAATCATCGACGTTAATGTCGTCGTTATTATCGTCATTGACTTCGTTGTTATCGTCATAATTATCATCGTTAATATCGTCGTTATTATTGTCATTATCTTCTTTTTATCGTCGTTATTATCGTCGTTAATATCGTCTTTATTATCGTCGTTATTATCGTCGTTAATATCGTTGTTAATATCGTCATTATCATTGTTGTTATCGTCCTTATCATCCTCATAATTATCGTCGTTAATATCGACGTTATTTTGTCATAATCATCGTCGTTAATGTCGTCGTTATTATCGTCATTATCTACATTGTTATCGTCCTTATCATCCTCATAATTATCGTCGTTAATATCGTCGTTATTTTGTCATAATCATCGTCGTTAATGTCGTCGTTATTATCGTCATTATCATCGTTGTTATCGTCCTTATTATCCTCATAATTATCGTCGTTAAAATCGTCGTTATTTTGTCATAATCATCGTCGTTAATGTCGTCGTTATTTTCGTCATTATCATCGTTGTTATCGTCCTTATCATCCTCATAATTATCGTCGTTAATATCGTCGTTATTTTGTCATAATCATCGTCGTTAATGTCGTCGTTATTATCGTCATTATCTACGTTGTTATCGTCATAAATATCATCGTTAATATCGTCGTTATTATTGTCATTATCTTCTTTTTATCGTCGTTATTTTCTTCGTTAATATCGTCTTTATTATCGTCGTTATTATCGTCGTTAATATCGTCGTTAATATCGTCATTATCATCGTTGTTATCGTCCTTATCATCCTCATAATTATCGTCGTTAATATCGTCGTTATTTTGTCATAATCATCGTCATTAATGTCGTCGTTATTATCGTCATTATCTTCGTTGTTATCGTCGTTATTATCCTCATAATTATCGTCGTTAATATCGTCGTTATTTTGTCATAATCATCGTCGTTAATGTCGTCGTTATTATCGTCATTATCTACGTTGTTATCGTCATAAATATCATCGTTAATATCGTCGTTATTATTGTCATTTTCTTCTTTTTATCGTCGTTATTATCGTCGTTAATATCGTCGTTATTATCGTCGTTATTATCGTCGTTAATATCGTCGTTAATATCGTCAATATCATCGTTGATATCGTCTTTATTATCCTCATAATTATCGTCGTTAATATCGTCGTTATTTAGTCATAATCATCGTCGTTAATTTCGTCGTTATTATCGTCATTATCATCGTTGTTATCGTCCTTATCATCCTCATAATTATCGTCGTTAATATCATCGTTATTTTGTCATAATCATCGTCGTTAATGTCGTCGTTATTATCGTCATTATCTACATTGTTATCGTCCTTATCATCCTCATAATTGTCGTCGTTAATATCGTCGTTATTTTGTCATAATCATCGTCGTTAATGTCGTCGTTATTATCGTCATTATCATCGTTGATATCGTCCTTATTATCCTCATAATTATCGTCGTTAATATCGTCGTTATTTAGTCATAATCATCGTCGTTAATGTCGTCGTTATTATCGTCATTATCATCGTTGTTATCGTCCTTATCATCCTCATAATTGTCGTCGTTAATATCGTCGTTATTTTGTCATAATCATCGTCGTTAATATCGTCGTTAATATCGTCATTATCATCGTTGTTATCGTCCTTATTATCCTCATAATTATCGTCGTTAATATCGTCGTTATTTTGTCATAATCATCGTCGTTAATGTCGTCGTTATTATCGTCATTATCATCGTTGTTATCGTCCTTATCATCCTCATAATTATCGTCGTTAATATCGTCGTTATTTTGTCATAATCATCGTCGTTAATGTCGTCGTTATTATCGTCATTATCTTCGTTGTTATCGTCATAATTATCATCGTTAATATCGTCGTTATTATTGTCATTATCTTCTTTTTATCGTCGTTATTATCGTCGTTAATATCGTCTTTATTATCGTCGTTATTATCGTCGTTAATATCGTCGTTAATATCGTCATTATCATCGTTGTTATCGTCCTTATCATCCTCATAATTATTGTCGTTAATATCGTCATTATTTTGTCATAATCATCGTCGTTAATGTCGTCGTTATTATCGTCATTATCTTCGTTGTTATCGTCATAATTATCATCGTTAATATCGTCGTTATTATTGCCATTATCTTCTTTTTATCGTCGTTATTATCGTCGTAAATATCGTCATTAATATCGTCATTATCATCGTTGTTATCGTCCTTATTATCCTCATAATTATCGTCGATAATATCGTCGTTATTTTGTCATAATCATCGTCGTTAATGTCGTCGTTATTATCGTCATTATCATCGTTGTTATCGTCCTTATCATCCTCATAATTATCGTCGTTAATATCGTCGTTATTTTGTCATAATCATCGAAGTTAATGTCGTCGTTATTATCGTCATTATCTACGTTGTTATCGTCATAAATATCATCGTTAATATCGTCGTTATTATTGTCATTATCTTCTTTTTATCGTCGTTATTATCATCCTTATCATCCTCATAATTATCGTCGTTAATATCGTCGTTATTTTGTCATAATCATCGTCGTTAATGTCGTCGTTATTATCGTCATTATCTTCGTTTTTATCGTCATAATTATCATCGTTAATATCGTCGTTAATATCGTCATTATCATCGTTGTTATCGTCCTTATTATCCTCATAATTATCGTCGTTAATATCGTCGTTATTTTGTCATAATCATCGTCGTTAATGTCGTCGTTATTATCGTCATTATCATCGTTGTTATCGTCCTTATCATCCTCATAATTATCGTCGTTAATATCGTCGTTATTTTGTTATAATCATCGTCGTTAATGTAGTCGTTATTATCGTCATTATCTTCGTTGTTATCGTCGTTATTATCCTCATAATTATCGTCGTTAATATCATCGTTTTTTGGTCAAAATCATCGTCGTTAATGTCGTCGTTATTATCGTCATTATCTACGTTGTTATCGTCATAAATATCATCGTTAATATCGTCGTTATTATTGTCATTATCTTCTTTTTATCGTCGTTATTATCGTCGTTAATATCGTCTTTATTATCGTCGTTATTATCGTCGTTAATATCGTCGTTAATATCGTCATTATCATCGTTGTTATCGTTCTTATCATCCTCATAATTGTCGTCGTTAATATGGTCGTTATTTTGTGATAATCATCGTCGTTAATGTCGTCGTTATTATCGTCATTATCATCGTTGTTATCGTCCTTATCATCCTCATAATTATCGTCGTTAATATCGTCGTTATTTTGTCATAATCATCGAAGTTAATGTCGTCGTTATTATCGTCATTATCTACGTTGTTATCGTCATAAATATCATCGTTAATATCGTCGTTATTATTGTCATTATCTTCTTTTTATCGTCGTTATTATCATCCTTATCATCCTCATAATTATCGTCGTTAATATCGTCGTTATTTTGTCATAATCATCGTCGTTAATGTCGTCGTTATTATCGTCATTATCTTCGTTTTTATCGTCATAATTATCATCGTTAATATCGTCGTTAATATCGTCATTATCATCGTTGTTATCGTCCTTATTATCCTCATAATTATCGTCGTTAATATCGTCCTTATTTTGTCATAATCATCGTCGTTAATGTCGTCGTTATTATCGTCATTATCATCGTTGTTATCGTCCTTATCATCCTCATAATTATCGTCGTTAATATCGTCGTTATTTTGTTATAATCATCGTCGTTAATGTAGTCGTTATTATCGTCATTATCTTCGTTGTTATCGTCGTTATTATCCTCATAATTATCGTCGTTAATATCATCGTTTTTTTGTCAAAATCATCGTCGTTAATGTCGTCGTTATTATCGTCATTATCTACGTTGTTATCGTCATAAATATCATCGTTAATATCGTCGTTATTATTGTCATTATCTTCTTTTTATCGTCGTTATTATCAACGTTAATATCGTCGTTATTATCGTCGTTATTATCGTCGTTATTATCGTCGTTAATATCGTCGTTAATATCGTCATTATC
Source organism: Dolichovespula media (assembly GCA_911387685.1). Lineage (NCBI taxonomy): Eukaryota > Metazoa > Arthropoda > Insecta > Hymenoptera > Vespidae > Dolichovespula > Dolichovespula media. The sequence goes on from OU426857.1 coordinate 7,665,381, forward strand.
ATCGTTGTTATCGTCCTTATTATCCTCATAATTATTGTCGTTAATATCGTCGTTATTTTGTCATAAACATCGTCGATAATGTCGTCGTTATTATCGTCATTATCTTCGTTGTTATCGTCGTTATTATCCTCATAATTATTGTCGTTAATATCGTCGTTATTTTGTCATAATCATCGTCGTTAATGTCGTCGTTATTATCGTCATTATCTACGTTGTTATCGCCATAAATATCATCGTTAATATCGTCGCTATTATTGTCATTATCTTCTTTTTATCGTCGTTATTATCGTCGTTAATATCGTCGTTATCATCGTCGTTATTATCGTCGTTAATGTCGTCGTTATTATCGTCATTATCTACGTTGTTATCGTCCTTATCATCCTCATAATTATCGTCGTTAATATCGTCGTCATTTTGTCATAATCATCGAAGTTAATGTCGTCGTTATTATCGTCATTATCTACGTTGTTATCGTCATAAATATCATCGTTAATATCGTCGTTATTATTGTCATTATCTTCTTTTTATCGTCGTTATTATCATCCTTATCATCCTCATAATTATCGTCGTTAATATCGTCGTTATTTTGTCATAATCATCGTCGTTAATGTCGTCGTTATTATCGTCATTATCTTCGTTTTTATCGTCATAATTATCATCGTTAATATCGTCGTTAATATCGTCATTATCATCGTTGTTATCGTCCTTATTATCCTCATAATTATCGTCGTTAATATCGTCGTTATTTTGTCATAATCATCGTCGTTAATGTCGTCGTTATTATCGTCATTATCATCGTTGTTATCGTCCTTATCATCCTCATAATTATCGTCGTTAATATCGTCGTTATTTTGTTATAATCATCGTCGTTAATGTAGTCGTTATTATCGTCATTATCTTCGTTGTTATCGTCGTTATTATCCTCATAATTATCGTCGTTAATATCATCGTTTTTTTGTCAAAATCATCGTCGTTAATGTCGTCGTTATTATCGTCATTATCTACGTTGTTATCGTCATAAATATCATCGTTAATATCGTCGTTATTATTGTCATTATCTTCTTTTTATCGTCGTTATTATCGTCGTTAATATCGTCTTTATTATCGTCGTTATTATCGTCGTTAATATCGTCGTTAATATCGTCATTATCATCGTTGTTATCGTCCTTATCATCCTCATAATTGTCGTCGTTAATAAGGTCGTTATTTTGTGATAATCATCGTCGTTAATGTCGTCGTTATTATCGTCATTATCATCGTTGTTATCGTCCTTATCATCCTCATAATTATCGTCGTTAATATCGTCGTTATTTTGTCATAATCATCGTCGTTAATGTCGTCGTTATTATCGTCATTATCTACGTTGTTATCGTCATAAATATCATCGATAATATCGTCGTTATTATTGTCATTATCTTCTTTTTATCGTCGTTATTATCGTCGTTAATATCGTCTTTATTAACGCCGTTATTATCGTCGTTAATATCGTCGTTAATATCGTCATTATCATCGTTGTTATCGTCCTTATTATCCTCATAATTATCGTCGTTAATATCGTCGTTATTTTGTCATAATCATCGTCGTTAATGTCGTCGTTATTATCGTCATTATCTACGTTGTTATCATCATAAATATCATCGTTAATATCGTCGTTATTATTGTCATTATCTTCTTTTAATCGTCGTTATTATCGTCGTTAATATCGTCGTTATTATCGTCGTTATTATCGTCGTTAATATCGTCGTTAATATCGTCATTATCATCGTTGTGATCGTCCTTATTATCCTCATAATTATCGTCGTTAATATCGTCGTTATTTTGTCATAATCATCGTCGTTAATGTCGTCGTTATTATCGTCATTATCTTCGTAGTTATCGTCGTTATTATCGTCATTATCTTCGTAGTTATCGTCGTTATTATCGTCATTAATATCGTCGTTATTATCGTCATTATCGTCGTTTTTATCATCATAATTATAGTCGTTATTATCGTCTTTAATATCGTCATTGTCATCGTTGTTATCGTCGTTATTATCCTCATAATTATCGTCGTTAATATCGTCATTATCTTCGCTGTTATCGTCATAATTATCATCGTTAATATCGTCGTTATTATTGTCATTATCTTCTTTTTATCGTCGTTATTATCAACGTTAATATCGTCGTTATTATCGTCGTTATTATCGTCGTTATTATCGTCGTTAATATCGTCGTTAATATCGTCATTATCATCGTTGTTATTGTCCTTATTATCCTCATAATTATTGTCGTTAATATCGTCGTTATTTTGTCATAAACATCGTTGTTAATGTCGTCGTTATTATCGTCATTATCTTCGTTGTTATCGTCGTTATTATCCTCATAATTATTGTCGTTAATATCGTCGTTATTTTGTCATAATCATCGTCGTTAATGTCGTCGTTAATATCGTCATTATCTACGTTGTTATCGCCATAAATATCATCGTTAATATCGTCGTTATTATTGTCATTATCTTCTTTTTATCGTCGTTATTATCGTCGTTAATATCGTCTTTATCATCGTCGTTATTATCGTCGTTAATGTCGTCGTTATTATCGTCATTATCTACGTTGTTATCGTCCTTATCATCCTCATAATTATCGTCGTTAATATCGTCGTTATTTTGTCATAATCATCGTCGTTAATGTCGTCGTTATTATCGTCATTATCTTCGTTGTTATCGTCGTTATTATCCTCATAATTATCGTCGTTAATATCATCGTTTATTTGTCAAAATCATCGTCGTTAATGTCGTCGTTATTATCGTCATTATCTACGTTGTTATCGTCATAAATATCATCGTTAATATCGTCGTTATTATTGTCATTATTTTCTTTTTATCGTCGTTATTATCGTCGTTAATATCGTCGTTATTATCGTCGTTAATATCGTCGGTAATATCGTCATTATCATCGTTGTTATCGTCCTTATTATCCTCATAATTATCGTTGTTAATATCGTCGTTATTTTGTCATAATCATCGTCGTTAATGTCGTCGTTATTATCGTCATTATCATCGTTGTTATCGTCTATATCATCCTCATAATTATCGTTCTTAATATCGTCGTTAATTTGTCTTAATCATCGTCGTTAATGTCGTTGTTATTATCGTCATTATCTACGTTGTTATCGTCATAAATATCATCGTTAATATCGTCGTTATTATTGTCATTATCTTCTTTTTATCGTCGTTATTATCGTCGTTATTATCGTCGTTAATATCGTCGTTAATATCGTCATTATCATCGTTGTTATCGTCCTTATTATCCTCATAATTATCGTCGTTAATATCGTCGTTATTTTGTCATAATCATCGTCGTTAATATCGTCGTTATTTTGTCATAATCATCGACGTTAATGTTGTCGTTATTATCGTCATTATCTACGTTGTTATCGTCATAATTATCATCGTTAATATCGTCGTTATTATTGTCATTATCTTCTTTTTATCGTCGTTATTATCGTCGTTAATATCGTCTTTATTATCGTCGTTATTATCGTTGTTAATATCGTCGTTAATATCGTCGTTATTATCGTCGTTATTATCGTTGTTAATATCGTCGTTAATATCGTCATTATCATCGTTGTTAACGTCATTATTATCCTCATAATTATCGTCGTTAATATCGTCGTTATTTTGTCATAATCATCGTCGTTAATGTCGTCGTTATTATCGTCATTATCATCGTTGTTATCGTCCTTATCATCCTCATAATTATCGTCGTTAATATCGTCTTTATTTTGTCATAAACATCGTCGTTAATGTCGTCGTTATTATCGTCATTATCTTCGTTGTTATCACCATAAATATCATCGTTAATATCGTCGTTATTATTGTCATTATCTTCTTTTTATCGTCGTTATTATCGTCGTTATTATCGTCGTTAATATCGTCGTTAATATCGTCATTATCATCGTTGTTATCGTCCTTATTATCCTCATAATTATCGTCGTTATTATCGTCGTTATTTTGTCATAAACGTCGTCGTTAATATCGTCGTTATTTTGTCATAATCATCGTCGTTAATGTCGTCGTTATTATCGTCATTATCATCGTTGTTATCGTCCATATCATCCTCATAATTATCGTTCTTAATATCGTCGTTATTTTGTCTTAATCATCGTCGTTAATGTCGTCGTTATTATCGTCATTATCTACGTTGTTATCGTCATAAATATCATCGTTAATATCGTCGTTATTATTGTCATTATCTTCTTTTTATCGTCGTTATTATCGTCGTTATTATCGTCGTTAATATCGTCGTTAATATCGTCATTATCATCGTTGTTATCGTCCTTATTATCCTCATAATTATCGTCGTTAATATCGTCGTTATTTTGTCATAATCAACGTCGTTCATATCGTCGTTATTTTGTCATAATCATCGACGTTAATGTCGTCGTTATTATCGTCATTATCTTCGTTGTTATCGTCATAATTATCATCGTTAATATCGTCGTTATTATTGTCATTATCATTTTTTTATCGTGTTATTATCGTCGTTAATATCGTCTTTATTATCGTCGTTATTATCGTCGTTAATATCGTCGTTAATATCGTCATTATCATCGTTGTTATCGTCCTTATTATCCTCATAATTATTGTCGTTAATATCGTCGTTATTTTGTCATAAACATCGTCGTTAATGTCGTCGTTATTATCGTCATTATCTTCGTTGTTATCGTCGTTATTATCCTCATAATTATCGTCGTTAATATCGTCGTTATTTTGTCATAATCATCGTCGTTAATGTCGTCGTTATTATCGTCATTCTCTTCGTTGTTATCGTCGTTATTATCCTCAAAATTATCGTCGTTAATATCGTCGTTATTTTGTCATAATCATCGTCGTTAATGTCGTCGTTATTATCGTCATTATCTTCGTTGTCATCGTCGTTATTATCCTCATAATTATCGTCGTCAATATCGTCGTTATTTTGTCATAATCATCGTCGTTAATGTCGTCGTTATTATCGTCATTATCTACGTTGTTATCGCCATAAATATCAACGTTAATATCGTCGTTTTTATTGTCATTATCTTCTTTTTATCGTCGTTATTATCGTCGTTAATATCGTCGTTATCATCGTCGTTATTATCGTCGTTAATGTCGTCGTTATTATCGTCATTATCTACGTTGTTATCGTCCTTATCATCCTCATAATTATCGTCGTTAATATCGTCGTTATTTTGTCATAATTATCGTCGTTAATGTCGTCGTTATTATCGTCATTATCTTCGTTGTTATCGTCGTTATTATCCTCATAATTATCGTCGTTAATATCATCGTTATTATGTCAAAATCATCGTCGTTAATGTCGTCGTTATTATCGTCATTATCATCGTTGTTATCGTCCATATCATCCTCATAATTATCGTTCTTAATATCGTCGTTATTTTGTCTTAATCATCGTCGTTAATGTCGTCGTTATTATCGTCATTATCTACGTTGTTATCGTCATAAATATCATCGTTAATATCGTCGTTATTATTGTCATTATCTTCTTTTTATCGTCGTTATTATCGTCGTTATTATCGTCGTTAATATCGTCGTTAATATCGTCATTATCATCGTTGTTATCGTCCTTATTATCCTCATAATTATCGTCGTTAATATCGTCGTTATTTTGTCATAATCAACGTCGTTCATATCGTCGTTATTTTGTCATAATCATCGACGTTAATGTCGTCGTTATTATCGTCATTATCTTCGTTGTTATCGTCATAATTATCATCGTTAATATCGTCGTTATTATTGTCATTATCTTCTTTTTATCGTCGTTATTATCGTCGTTAATATCGTCTTTATTATCGTCGTTATTATCGTCGTTAATATCGTCGTTAATATCGTCATTATCATCGTTGTTATCGTCCTTATCATCCTCATAACCATCGTCGTTAATATCGTCGTTATTTTGTCATAATCATCGTCGTTAATGTCGTCGTTATTATCGTCATTATCATCGTTGTTATCGTCCTTATCATCCTCATAATTATCGTCGTTAATATCGTCGTTATTTTGTCATAATCATCGTCGTTAATGTCGTCGTTATTATCGTCATTATCTACGTTGTTATCGTCATAAATATCATCGTTAATATCGTCGTTATTATTGTCATTATCTTCTTTTTATCGTCGTTATTATCGTCGTTAATATCGTCGTTATCATCGTCGTTATTATCGTCGTTAATGTCGTCGTTAATATCGTCATTATCATCGTTGTTATCGTCCTTATCATCCTCATAATCATCGTCGTTAATATCGTCTTTATTTTGTCATAGTCATCGTCGTTAATGTCGTCGTTATTATCGTCATTATCTTCGTTGTTATCGTCGTTATTATCCTCATAATTATCGTCGTTAATATTGTCGTTATTTTGTCATAATCATCGTCGTTAATATCGTCGTTATTTTGTCATAATCATCGTCGTTAATGTCGTCGTTATTATCGTCATTATCATCGTTGTTATCGTCCTTATCATCCTCATAATTATCGTCGTTAATATCGTCGTTATTTTGTCATAATCATCGTCGTTAATGTCGTCGTTATTATCGTCATTATCATCGTTGTTATCGTCTATATCATCCTCATAATTATCGTTCTTAATATCGTCGTTAATTTGTCTTAATCATCGTCGTTAATGTCGTTGTTATTATCGTCATTATCTACGTTGTTATCGTCATAAATATCATCGTTAATATCGTCGTTATTATTGTCATTATCTTCTTTTTATCGTCGTTATTATCGTCGTTATTATCGTCGTTAATATCGTCGTTAATATCGTCATTATCATCGTTGTTATCGTCCTTATTATCCTCATAATTATCGTCGTTAATATCGTCGTTATTTTGTCATAATCATCGTCGTTAATATCGTCGTTATTTTGTCATAATCATCGACGTTAATGTTGTCGTTATTATCGTCATTATCTACGTTGTTATCGTCATAATTATCATCGTTAATATCGTCGTTATTATTGTCATTATCTTCTTTTTATCGTCGTTATTATCGTCGTTAATATCGTCTTTATTATCGTCGTTATTATCGTTGTTAATATCGTCGTTAATATCGTCGTTATTATCGTCGTTATTATCGTTGTTAATATCGTCGTTAATATCGTCATTATCATCGTTGTTAACGTCATTATTATCCTCATAATTATCGTCGTTAATATCGTCGTTATTTTGTCATAATCATCGTCGTTAATGTCGTCGTTATTATCGTCATTATCATCGTTGTTATCGTCCTTATCATCCTCATAATTATCGTCGTTAATATCGTCTTTATTTTGTCATAAACATCGTCGTTAATGTCGTCGTTATTATCGTCATTATCTTCGTTGTTATCACCATAAATATCATCGTTAATATCGTCGTTATTATTGTCATTATCTTCTTTTTATCGTCGTTATTATCGTCGTTATTATCGTCGTTAATATCGTCGTTAATATCGTCATTATCATCGTTGTTATCGTCCTTATTATCCTCATAATTATCGTCGTTATTATCGTCGTTATTTTGTCATAATCGTCGTCGTTAATATCGTCGTTATTTTGTCATAATCATCGTCGTTAATGTCGTCGTTATTATCGTCATTATCATCGTTGTTATCGTCCATATCATCCTCATAATTATCGTTCTTAATATCGTCGTTATTTTGTCTTAATCATCGTCGTTAATGTCGTCGTTATTATCGTCATTATCTACGTTGTTATCGTCATAAATATCATCGTTAATATCGTCGTTATTATTGTCATTATCTTCTTTTTATCGTCGTTATTATCGTCGTTATTATCGTCGTTAATATCGTCGTTAATATCGTCATTATCATCGTTGTTATCGTCCTTATTATCCTCATAATTATCGTCGTTAATATCGTCGTTATTTTGTCATAATCAACGTCGTTCATATCGTCGTTATTTTGTCATAATCATCGACGTTAATGTCGTCGTTATTATCGTCATTATCTTCGTTGTTATCGTCATAATTATCATCGTTAATATCGTCGTTATTATTGTCATTATCATTTTTTTATCGTGTTATTATCGTCGTTAATATCGTCTTTATTATCGTCGTTATTATCGTCGTTAATATCGTCGTTAATATCGTCATTATCATCGTTGTTATCGTCCTTATTATCCTCATAATTATTGTCGTTAATATCGTCGTTATTTTGTCATAAACATCGTCGTTAATGTCGTCGTTATTATCGTCATTATCTTCGTTGTTATCGTCGTTATTATCCTCATAATTATCGTCGTTAATATCGTCGTTATTTTGTCATAATCATCGTCGTTAATGTCGTCGTTATTATCGTCATTCTCTTCGTTGTTATCGTCGTTATTATCCTCAAAATTATCGTCGTTAATATCGTCGTTATTTTGTCATAATCATCGTCGTTAATGTCGTCGTTATTATCGTCATTATCTTCGTTGTCATCGTCGTTATTATCCTCATAATTATCGTCGTTAATATCGTCGTTATTTTGTCATAATCATCGTCGTTAATGTCGTCGTTATTATCGTCATTATCTACGTTGTTATCGCCATAAATATCAACGTTAATATCGTCGTTTTTATTGTCATTATCTTCTTTTTATCGTCGTTATTATCGTCGTTAATATCGTCGTTATCATCGTCGTTATTATCGTCGTTAATGTCGTCGTTATTATCGTCATTATCTACGTTGTTATCGTCCTTATCATCCTCATAATTATCGTCGTTAATATCGTCGTTATTTTGTCATAATTATCGTCGTTAATGTCGTCGTTATTATCGTCATTATCTTCGTTGTTATCGTCGTTATTATCCTCATAATTATCGTCGTTAATATCATCGTTATTATGTCAAAATCATCGTCGTTAATGTCGTCGTTATTATCGTCATTATCATCGTTGTTATCGTCCATATCATCCTCATAATTATCGTTCTTAATATCGTCGTTATTTTGTCTTAATCATCGTCGTTAATGTCGTCGTTATTATCGTCATTATCTACGTTGTTATCGTCATAAATATCATCGTTAATATCGTCGTTATTATTGTCATTATCTTCTTTTTATCGTCGTTATTATCGTCGTTATTATCGTCGTTAATATCGTCGTTAATATCGTCATTATCATCGTTGTTATCGTCCTTATTATCCTCATAATTATCGTCGTTAATATCGTCGTTATTTTGTCATAATCATCGTCGTTCATATCGTCGTTATTTTGTCATAATCATCGACGTTAATGTCGTCGTTATTATCGTCATTATCTTCGTTGTTATCGTCATAATTATCATCGTTAATATCGTCGTTATTATTGTCATTATCTTCTTTTTATCGTCGTTATTATCGTCGTTAATATCGTCTTTATTATCGTCGTTATTATCGTCGTTAATATCGTCGTTAATATCGTCATTATCATCGTTGTTATCGTCCTTATCATCCTCATAACCATCGTCGTTAATATCGTCGTTATTTTGTCATAATCATCGTCGTTAATGTCGTCGTTATTATCGTCATTATCATCGTTGTTATCGTCCTTATCATCCTCATAATTATCGTCGTTAATATCGTCGTTATTTTGTCATAATCATCGTCGTTAATGTCGTCGTTATTATCGTCATTATCTACGTTGTTATCGTCATAAATATCATCGTTAATATCGTCGTTATTATTGTCATTATCTTCTTTTTATCGTCGTTATTATCGTCGTTAATATCGTCGTTATCATCGTCGTTATTATCGTCGTTAATGTCGTCGTTAATATCGTCATTATCATCGTTGTTATCGTCCTTATCATCCTCATAATCATCGTCGTTAATATCGTCTTTATTTTGTCATAGTCATCGTCGTTAATGTCGTCGTTATTATCGTCATTATCTTCGTTGTTATCGTCGTTATTATCCTCATAATTATCGTCGTTAATATTGTCGTTATTTTGTCATAATCATTGTCGTTAATGTCGTCGTTATTATCGTCATTATCTACGTTGTTATCTTCATAAATATCATCGTTAATATCGTCGTTATTATTGTCATTATCTTCTTTTTATCGTCGTTATTATCGTCGTTAATATCGTCTTTATTATCGTCATTATTATCGTCGTTAATATCGTCGTTAATATCGTCATTATCATTGTTGTTATCGTCCTTATCATCCTCATAATTATCGTCGTTAATATCGTCGTTATTTTGTCATAATCATCGTCGTTAATGTCGTCGTTATTATCGTCATTATCTTCGTTAATATCGTCGTTATTATTGTCATTATCTTCTTTTTATCGTCGTTATTATCGTCGTTAATATCTTCGTTATTTTGTCATAATCATCGTCGTTAATGTCGTCGTTATTATCGTCATTATCTTCGATGTTATCGTCGTTATTATCCTCATAATTATCGTCGTTAATATCGTCGTTATTTTGTCATAATCATCGTTGTTAATGTCGTCGTTATTATCGTCATTATCTACGTTGTTATCGTCATAAATATAATCGTTAATATCGTCGTTATTATTGTCATTATCTTCTTTTTATCGTCGTTATTATCGTCGTTAATATCGTCGTTATTATCATCGTTATTATCGTCGTTAATATCGTCGTTATTATCGTCGTTATTATCGTCGTTATTATCGTCGTTAATATCGTCGTTAATATCGTCATTATAATCGTTGTTATCGTCCTTATTATCCTCATAATTATCGTCGTTAATATCGTCGTTATTATCGTCATTATCATCGTTGTTATCGTCCTTATCATCCTCATAATTATCGTCGTTAATATCGTCGTTATTTTGTCATAATCATCGTCGTTAATGTCGTCGTTATTATCGTCATTATCTACGTTGTTATCGCCATAAATATCATCGTTTATATCGTCGTTTTTATTGTCATTATCTTCTTTTTATCGTCGTTATTATCGTCGTTAATATCGTCGTTATCATCGTCGTTATTATCGTCGTTAATGTCGTCTTTATTATCGTCATTATCATCGTTGTTATCGTCCTTATCATCCTCATAACCATCGTCGTTAATATCGTCGTTATTTTGTCATAATCATCGTCGTTAATGTCGTCGTTATTATCGTCATTATCATCGTTGTTATCGTCCTTATCATCCTCATAATTATCGTCGTTAATATCGTCGTTATTTTGTCATAATCATCGTCGTTAATGTCGTCGTTATTATCGTCATTATCTACGTTGTTATCGTCATAAATATCATCGTTAATATCGTCGTTATTATTGTCATTATCTTCTTTTTATCGTCGTTATTATCGTCGTTAATATCGTCGTTATCATCGTCGTTATTATCGTCGTTAATGTCGTCGTTAATATCGTCATTATCATCGTTGTTATCGTCCTTATCATCCTCATAATCATCGTCATTAATATCGTCTTTATTTTGTCATAGTCATCGTCGTTAATGTCGTCGTTATTATCGTCATTATCTTCGTTGTTATCGTCGTTATTATCCTCATAATTATCGTCGTTAATATTGTTGTTATTTTGTCATAATCATCGTCGTTAATGTCGTCGTTATTATCGTCATTATCTTCGTTGTTATCGTCGTTATTATCCTCATAATTATCGTCGTTAATATCATCGTTATTATGTCAAAATCATCGTCGTTAATGTCGTCATTATTATCGTCATTATCATCGTTGTTATCGTCCATATCATCCTCATAATTATCGTTCTTAATATCGTCGTTATTTTGTCTTAATCATCGTCGTTAATGTCGTCGTTATTATCGTCATTATCTACGTTGTTATCGTCATAAATATCATCGTTAATATCGTCGTTATTATTGTCATTATCTTCTTTTTATCGTCGTTATTATCGTCGTTATTATCGTCGTTAATATCGTCGTTAATATCGTCATTATCATCGTTGTTATCGTCCTTATTATCCTCATAATTATCGTCGTTAATATCGTCGTTATTTTGTCATAATCAACGTCGTTCATATCGTCGTTATTTTGTCATAATCATCGACGTTAATGTCGTCGTTATTATCGTCATTATCTTCGTTGTTATCGTCATAATTATCATCGTTAATATCGTCGTTATTATTGTCATTATCTTCTTTTTATCGTCGTTATTATCGTCGTTAATATCGTCTTTATTATCGTCGTTATTATCGTCGTTAATATCGTCGTTAATATCGTCATTATCATCGTTGTTATCGTCCTTATCATCCTCATAACCATCGTCGTTAATATCGTCGTTATTTTGTCATAATCATCGACGTTAATGTCGTCGTTATTATCGTCATTATCTTCGTTGTTATCGTCATAATTATCATCGTTAATATCGTCGTTATTATTGTCATTATCTTCTTTTTATCGTCGTTATTATCGTCGTTAATATCGTCGTTATTATCGTCGTTATTATCGTCGTTAATATCGTCGTTATTATCGTCGTCATTATCGTCGTTATTATTGTCGTTAATATCGTCGTTAATATCGTCATTATAATCGTTGTTATCGTTCTTATTATCCACATAATTATCGTCGTTAATATCGTCGTTATTATCGTCATTATCATCGTTGTTATCGTCCTTATCATCCTCATAATTATCGTCCGTAATATCGTCGTTATTTTGTCATATTCATCGTCGTTAATGTCGTCTTTATTATCGTCATTATCTTCGTTGTTATCGTCGTTATTATCCTCATAATTATCGTCGTTATTATCGTCGTTATTTTGTCATAATCATTGTCGTTAATGTCGTCGTTATTATCGTCATTATCTTCGTTGTTATCGTCGTTATTATTCTCATAATTATCGTCGTTAATATCGTCGTTATTTTGTCATAATCATCGACGTTAATGTCGTCGTTATTATCGTCATTATCTTCGTTGTTATCGTCATAATTATCTTCGTTAATATCGTCGTTATTATTGTCATTATCTTCTTTTTATCGTCGTTATTATCGTCGTTAATATCGTCTTTATTATCGTCGTTATTATCGTCGTTAATATCGTCGTTAATATCGTCATTATCATCGTTGTTATCGTCCTTATCATCCTCATAATCATCGTCGTTAATATCGTCGTTATTTTGTCATAATCATCGTCGTTAATGTCGTCGTTATTATCGTCATTATCTTCGTTGTTATCGTCGTTATTATCCTCATAATTATCGTCGTCAATATCGTCGTTATTTTGTCATAATCATCGTCGTTAATGTCGTCGTTATTATCGTCATTATCTACGTTGTTATCGCCATAAATATCATCGTTAATATCGTCGTTTTTATTGTCATTATCTTCTTTTTATCGTCGTTATTATCGTCGTTAATATCGTCGTTATCATCGTCGTTATTATCGTCGTTAATGTCGTCGTTATTATCGTCATTATCTACGTTGTTATCGTCCTTATCATCCTCATAATTATCGTCGTTAATATCGTCGTTATTTTGTCATAATCATCGTCGTTAATGTCGTCGTTATTATCGTCATTATCTTCGTTGTTATTGTCGTTATTATCCTCATAATTATCGTCGTTAATATCATCGTTTTTATGTCAAAATCATCGTCGTTAATGTCGTCATTATTATCGTCATTATCATCGTTGTTATCGTCCATATCATCCTCATAATTATCGTTCTTAATATCGTCGTTATTTTGTCTTAATCATCGTCGTTAATGTCGTCGTTATTATCGTCGTTAATATCGTCGTTAATATCGTCATTATCATCGTTGTTATCGTCCTTATTATCCTCATAATTATCGTCGTTAATATCGTCGTTATTTTGTCATAATCAACGTCGTTCATATCGTCGTTATTTTGTCATAATCATCGACGTTAATGTCGTCGTTATTATCGTCATTATCTTCGTTGTTATCGTCATAATTATCATCGTTAATATCGTCGTTATTATTGTCATTATCTTCTTTTTATCGTCGTTATTATCGTCGTTAATATCGTCTTTATTATCGTCGTTATTATCGTCGTTAATATCGTCGTTAATATCGTCATTATCATCGTTGTTATCGTCCTTATCATCCTCATAACCATCGTCGTTAATATCGTCGTTATTTTGTCATAATCATCGTCGTTAATGTCGTCGTTATTATCGTCATTATCATCGTTGTTATCGTCCTTATCATCCTCATAATTATCGTCGTTAATATCGTCGTTATTTTGTCATAATCATCGTCGTTAATGTCGTCGTTATTATCGTCATTATCTACGTTGTTATCGTCATAAATATCATCGTTAATATCGTCGTTATTATTGTCATTATCTTCTTTTTATCGTCGTTATTATCGTCGTTAATATCGTCGTTATCATCGTCGTTATTATCGTCGTTAATGTCGTCGTTAATATCGTCATTATCATCGTTGTTATCGTCCTTATCATCCTCATAATCATCGTCGTTAATATCGTCTTTATTTTTTCATAGTCATCGTCGTTAATGTCGTCGTTATTATCGTCATTATCTTCGTTGTTATCGTCGTTATTATCCTCATAATTATCGTCGTTAATATTGTTGTTATTTTGTCATAATCATTGTCGTTAATGTCGTCGTTATTATCGTCATTATCTACGTTGTTATCTTCATAAATATCATCGTTAATATCGTCGTTATTATTGTCATAATCTTCTTTTTATCGTCGTTATTATCGTCGTTAATATCGTCTTTATTATCGTCATTATTATCGTCGTTAATATCGTCGTTAATATCGTCATTATCATTGTTGTTATCGTCCTTATCATCCTCATAATTATCGTCGTTAATATCGTCGTTATTTTGTCATAATCATCGTCGTTAATGTCGTCGTTATTATCGTCATTATCTTCGTTAATATCGTCGTTATTATTGTCATTATCTTCTTTTTATCGTCGTTATTATCGTCGTTAATATCGTCGTTATTTTGTCATAATCATCGTTGTTAATGTCGTCGTTATTATCGTCATTATCTACGTTGTTATCGTCATAAATATAATCGTTAATATCGTCGTTATTATTGTCATTATCTTCTTTTTATCGTCGTTATTATCGTCGTTAATATCGTCGTTATTATCATCGTTATTATCGTCGTTAATATCGTCGTTATTATCGTCGTTATTATCGTCGTTATTATCGTCGTTAATATCGTCGTTAATATCGTCATTATAATCGTTGTTATCGTCCTTATTATCCTCATAATTATCGTCGTTAATATCGTCGTTATTATCGTCATTATCATCGTTGTTATCGTCCTTATCATCCTCATAATTATCGTCGTTAATATCGTCGTTATTTTGTCATAATCATCGTCGTTAATTTCGTCGTTATTATCGTCATTATCTACGTTGTTATCGTCATAAATATCATCGTTAATATCGTCGTTATTATTGTCATTATCTTCTTTTTATCGTCGTTATTATCGTCGTTATTATCGTCGTTAATATCGTCGTTAATATCGTCATTATCATCGTTGTTATCGTCCTTATTATCCTCATAATTATCGTCGTTAATATCGTCGTTATTTTGTCATAATCAACGTCGTTCATATCGTCGTTATTTTGTCATAATCATCGACGTTAATGTCGTCGTTATTATCGTCATTATCTTCGTTGTTATCGTCATAATTATCATCGTTAATATCGTCGTTATTATTGTCATTATCTTCTTTTTATCGTCGTTATTATCGTCGTTAATATCGTCTTTATTATCGTCGTTATTATCGTCGTTAATATCGTCGTTAATATCGTCATTATCATCGTTGTTATCGTCCTTATCATCCTCATAACCATCGTCGTTAATATCGTCGTTATTTTGTCATAATCATCGACGTTAATGTCGTCGTTATTATCGTCATTATCTTCGTTGTTATCGTCATAATTATCATCGTTAATATCGTCGTTATTATTGTCATTATCTTCTTTTTATCGTCGTTATTATCGTCGTTAATATCGTCGTTATTATCGTCGTTATTATCGTCGTTAATATCGTCGTTATTATCGTCGTCATTATCGTCGTTATTATTGTCGTTAATATCGTCGTTAATATCGTCATTATAATCGTTGTTATCGTCCTTATTATCCACATAATTATCGTCGTTAATATCGTCGTTATTATCGTCATTATCATCGTTGTTATCGTCCTTATCATCCTCATAATTATCGTCCGTAATATCGTCGTTATTTTGTCATATTCATCGTCGTTAATGTCGTCTTTATTATCGTCATTATCTTCGTTGTTATCGTCGTTATTATCCTCATAATTATCGTCGTTATTATCGTCGTTATTTTGTCATAATCATTGTCGTTAATGTCGTCGTTATTATCGTCATTATCTTCGTTGTTATCGTCGTTATTATTCTCATAATTATCGTCGTTAATATCGTCGTTATTTTGTCATAATCATCGACGTTAATGTCGTCGTTATTATCGTCATTATCTTCGTTGTTATCGTCATAATTATCTTCGTTAATATCGTCGTTATTATTGTCATTATCTTCTTTATATCGTCGTTATTATCGTCGTTAATATCGTCTTTATTATCGTCGTTATTATCGTCGTTAATATCGTCGTTAATATCGTCATTATCATCGTTGTTATCGTCCTTATCATCCTCATAATCATCGTCGTTAATATCGTCGTTATTTTGTCATAATCATCGTCGTTAATGTCGTCGTTATTATCGTCATTATCTTCGTTGTTATCGTCGTTATTATCCTCATAATTATCGTCGTCAATATCGTCGTTATTTTGTCATAATCATCGTCGTTAATGTCGTCGTTATTATCGTCATTATCTACGTTGTTATCGCCATAAATATCATCGTTAATATCGTCGTTTTTATTGTCATTATCTTCTTTTTATCGTCGTTATTATCGTCGTTAATATCGTCGTTATCATCGTCGTTATTATCGTCGTTAATGTCGTCGTTATTATCGTCATTATCTACGTTGTTATCGTCCTTATCATCCTCATAATTATCGTCGTTAATATCGTCGTTATTTTGTCATAATCATCGTCGTTAATGTCGTCGTTATTATCGTCATTATCTTCGTTGTTATTGTCGTTATTATCCTCATAATTATCGTCGTTAATATCATCGTTTTTATGTCAAAATCATCGTCGTTAATGTCGTCATTATTATCGTCATTATCATCGTTGTTATCGTCCATATCATCCTCATAATTATCGTTCTTAATATCGTCGTTATTTTGTCTTAATCATCGTCGTTAATGTCGTCGTTATTATCGTCATTATCTACGTTGTTATCGTCATAAATATCATCGTTAATATCGTCGTTATTATTGTCATTATCTTCTTTTTATCGTCGTTATTATCGTCGTTATTATCGTCGTTAATATCGTCGTTAATATCGTCATTATCATCGTTGTTATCGTCCTTATTATCCTCATAATTATCGTCGTTAATATCGTCGTTATTTTGTCATAATCAACGTCGTTCATATCGTCGTTATTTTGTCATAATCATCGACGTTAATGTCGTCGTTATTATCGTCATTATCTTCGTTGTTATCGTCATAAATATAATCGTTAATATCGTCGTTATTATTGTCATTATCTTCTTTTTATCGTCGTTATTATCGTCGTTAATATCGTCGTTATTATCATCGTTATTATCGTCGTTAATATCGTCGTTATTATCGTCGTTATTATCGTCGTTATTATCGTCGTTAATATCGTCGTTAATATCGTCATTATAATCGTTGTTATCGTCCTTATTATCCTCATAATTATCGTCGTTAATATCGTCGTTATTATCGTCATTATCATCGTTGTTATCGTCCTTATCATCCTCATAATTATCGTCGTTAATATCGTCGTTATTTTGTCATAATCATCGTCGTTAATTTCGTCGTTATTATCGTCATTATCTACGTTGTTATCGTCATAAATATCATCGTTAATATCGTCGTTATTATTGTCATTATCTTCTTTTTATCGTCGTTATTATCGTCGTTATTATCGTCGTTAATATCGTCGTTAATATCGTCATTATCATCGTTGTTATCGTCCTTATTATCCTCATAATTATCGTCGTTAATATCGTCGTTATTTTGTCATAATCAACGTCGTTCATATCGTCGTTATTTTGTCATAATCATCGACGTTAATGTCGTCGTTATTATCGTCATTATCTTCGTTGTTATCGTCATAATTATCATCGTTAATATCGTCGTTATTATTGTCATTATCTTCTTTTTATCGTCGTTATTATCGTCGTTAATATCGTCTTTATTATCGTCGTTATTATCGTCGTTAATATCGTCGTTAATATCGTCATTATCATCGTTGTTATCGTCCTTATCATCCTCATAACCATCGTCGTTAATATCGTCGTTATTTTGTCATAATCATCGTCGTTAATGTCGTCGTTATTATCGTCATTATCTTCGTTGTTATCGTCATAATTATCATCGTTAATATCGTCGTTATTATTGTCATTATCTTCTTTTTATCGTCGTTATTATCGTCGTTAATATCGTCGTTATTATCGTCGTTATTATCGTCGTTAATATCGTCGTTATTATCGTCGTCATTATCGTCGTTATTATTGTCGTTAATATCGTCGTTAATATCGTCATTATCATCGTTGTTATCGTCCTTATTATCCACATAATTATCGTCGTTAATATCGTCGTTATTATCGTCATTATCATCGTTGTTATCGTCCTTATCATCCTCATAATTATCGTCCGTAATATCGTCGTTATTTTGTCATATTCATCGTCGTTAATGTCGTCTTTATTATCGTCATTATCTTCGTTGTTATCGTCGTTATTATCCTCATAATTATCGTCGTTATTATCGTCGTTATTTTGTCATAATCATTGTCGTTAATGTCGTCGTTATTATCGTCATTATCTTCGTTGTTATCGTCGTTATTATTCTCATAATTATCGTCGTTAATATCGTCGTTATTTTGTCATAATCATCGTCGTTAATGTCGTCGTTATTATCGTCATTATCTTCGTTGTTATCGTCATAATTATCTTCGTTAATATCGTCGTTATTATTGTCATTATCTTCTTTTTATCGTCGTTATTATCGTCGTTAATATCGTCTTTATTATCGTCGTTATTATCGTCGTTAATATCGTCGTTAATATCGTCATTATCATCGTTGTTATCGTCCTTATCATCCTCATAATCATCGTCGTTAATATCGTCGTTATTTTGTCATAATCATCGTCGTTAATGTCGTCGTTATTATCGTCATTATCTTCGTTGTTATTGTCGTTATTATCCTCATAATTATCGTCGTTAATATCATCGTTTTTATGTCAAAATCATCGTCGTTAATGTCGTCATTATTATCGTCATTATCATCGTTGTTATCGTCCATATCATCCTCATAATTATCGTTCTTAATATCGTCGTTATTTTGTCTTAATCATCGTCGTTAATGTCGTCGTTATTATCGTCATTATCTACGTTGTTATCGTCATAAATATCATCGTTAATATCGTCGTTATTATTGTCATTATCTTCTTTTTATCGTCGTTATTATCGTCGTTATTATCGTCGTTAATATCGTCGTTAATATCGTCATTATCATCGTTGTTATCGTCCTTATTATCCTCATAATTATCGTCGTTAATATCGTCGTTATTTTGTCATAATCAACGTCGTTCATATCGTCGTTATTTTGTCATAATCATCGACGTTAATGTCGTCGTTATTATCGTCATTATCTTCGTTGTTATCGTCATAATTATCATCGTTAATATCGTCGTTATTATTGTCATTATCTTCTTTTTATCGTCGTTATTATCGTCGTTAATATCGTCTTTATTATCGTCGTTATTATCGTCGTTAATATCGTCGTTAATATCGTCATTATCATCGTTGTTATCGTCCTTATCATCCTCATAACCATCGTCGTTAATATCGTCGTTATTTTGTCATAATCATCGTCGTTAATGTCGTCGTTATTATCGTCATTATCATCGTTGTTATCGTCCTTATCATCCTCATAATTATCGTCGTTAATATCGTCGTTATTTTGTCATAATCATCGTCGTTAATGTCGTCGTTATTATCGTCATTATCTACGTTGTTATCGTCATAAATATCATCGTTAATATCGTCGTTATTATTGTCATTATCTTCTTTTTATCGTCGTTATTATCGTCGTTAATATCGTCGTTATCATCGTCGTTATTATCGTCGTTAATGTCGTCGTTAATATCGTCATTATCATCGTTGTTATCGTCCTTATCATCCTCATAATCATCGTCGTTAATATCGTCTTTATTTTGTCATAGTCATCGTCGTTAATGTCGTCGTTATTATCGTCATTATCTTCGTTGTTATCGTCGTTATTATCCTCATAATTATCGTCGTTAATATTGTTGTTATTTTGTCATAATCATTGTCGTTAATGTCGTCGTTATTATCGTCATTATCTACGTTGTTATCTTCATAAATATCATCGTTAATATCGTCGTTATTATTGTCATAATCTTCTTTTTATCGTCGTTATTATGGTCGTTAATATCGTCTTTATTATCGTCATTATTATCGTCGTTAATATCGTCGTTAATATCGTCATTATCATTGTTGTTATCGTCCTTATCATCCTCATAATTATCGTCGTTAATATCGTCGTTATTTTGTCATAATCATCGTCGTTAATGTCGTCGTTATTATCGTCATTATCTTCGTTAATATCGTCGTTATTATTGTCATTATCTTCTTTTTATCGTCGTTATTATCGTCGTTAATATCGTCGTTATTTTGTCATAATCATCGTTGTTAATGTCGTCGTTATTATCGTCATTATCTACGTTGTTATCGTCATAAATATAATCGTTAATATCGTCGTTATTATTGTCATTATCTTCTTTTTATCGTCGTTATTATCGTCGTTAATATCGTCGTTATCATCGTCGTTATTATCGTCGTTAATGTCGTCGTTAATATCGTCATTATCATCGTTGTTATCGTCCTTATCATCCTCATAATCATCGTCGTTAATATCGTCTTTATTTTGTCATAGTCATCGTCGTTAATGTCGTCGTTATTATCGTCATTATCTTCGTTGTTATCGTCGTTATTATCCTCATAATTATCGTCGTTAATATTGTTGTTATTTTGTCATAATCATTGTCGTTAATGTCGTCGTTATTATCGTCATTATCTACGTTGTTATCTTCATAAATATCATCGTTAATATCGTCGTTATTATTGTCATAATCTTCTTTTTATCGTCGTTATTATCGTCGTTAATATCGTCTTTATTATCGTCATTATTATCGTCGTTAATATCGTCGTTAATATCGTCATTATCATTGTTGTTATCGTCCTTATCATCCTCATAATTATCGTCGTTAATATCGTCGTTATTTTGTCATAATCATCGTCGTTAATGTCGTCGTTATTATCGTCATTATCTTCGTTAATATCGTCGTTATTATTGTCATTATCTTCTTTTTATCGTCGTTATTATCGTCGTTAATATCGTCGTTATTTTGTCATAATCATCGTTGTTAATGTCGTCGTTATTATCGTCATTATCTACGTTGTTATCGTCATAAATATAATCGTTAATATCGTCGTTATTATTGTCATTATCTTCTTTTTATCGTCGTTATTATCGTCGTTAATATCGTCGTTATTATCATCGTTATTATCGTCGTTAATATCGTCGTTATTATCGTCGTTATTATCGTCGTTATTATCGTCGTTAATATCGTCGTTAATATCGTCATTATCATCGTTGTTATCGTCCTTATTATCCTCATAATTATCGTCGTAAATATCGTCGTTATTATCGTCATTATCATCGTTGTTATCGTCCTTATTATCCTCATAATTATCGTCGTTAATATCGTCGTTATTTTGTCATAATCATCGTCGTTAATGTCGTCGTTATTATCGTCATTATCTACGTTGTTATCGTCATAAATATCATCGTTAATATCGTCGTTATTATTGTCATTATCTTCTTTTTATCGTCGTTATTATCGTCGTTAATATCGTCTTTATTATCGTCGTTATTATCGTCATTATCATCGTTGTTATCGTCCTTATTATCCTCATAATTATCGTCGTTAATATCGTCGTTATTTTGTCATAATCATCGTCGTTAATATCGTCGTTATTTTGTCATAATCATCGACGTTAATGTCGTCGTTATTATCGTCATTATCTTCGTTGTTATCGTCATAATTATCATCGTTAATATCGTCGTTATTATTGTCATTATCTTCTTTTTATCGTCGTTATTATCGTCGTTAATATCGTCTTTATTATCGTCGTTATTATCGTCGTTAATATCGTCGTTAATATCGTCATTATCATCGTTGTTATCGTCCGTATCATCCTCATAATCATCGTCGTTAATATCGTCGTTATTTTGTCATAATCATCGTCGTTAATGTCGTCGTTATTATCGTCATTATCTACGTTGTTATCGTCCTTATCATCCTCATAATTATCGTCGTTAATATCGTCGTTATTTTGTCATAAACATCGTCGTTAATGTCGTCGTTATTATCGTCATTATCTTCGTTGTTATCGTCGTTATTATCCTCATAATTATCGTCGTTAATATCGTCGTTATTTTGTCATAATCATCGACGTTAATGTCGTCGTTATTATCGTCATTATCTTCGTCGTTATCGTCATAATTATCATCGTTAATATCGTCGTTATTATTGCCATTATCTTCTTTTTATCGTCGTTATTATCGTCGTTAATATCGTCGTTATTATCGTCGTTATTATCGTCGTTAATATCGTCGTTATTATCGTCGTTATTATCGTCGTTATTATCGTCGTTAATATCGTCGTTAATATCGTCATTATAATCGTTGTTATCGTCCTTATTATCCACATAATTATCGTCGTTAATATCGTCGTTATTATCGTCATTATCATCGTTGTTATCGTCCTTATCATCCTCATAATTATCGTCCGTAATATCGTCGTTATTTTGTCATATTCATCGTCGTTAATGTCGTCTTTATTATCGTCATTATCTTCGTTGTTATCGTCGTTATTATCCTCATAATTATCGTCGTTATTATCGTCGTTATTTTGTCATAATCATTGTCGTTAATGTCGTCGTTATTATCGTCATTATCTTCGTTGTTATCGTCGTTATTATTGTCATAATTATCGTCGTTAATATCGTCGTTATTTTGTCATAATCATCTTCGTTAATGTCGTCGTTATTATCGTCATTATCTACGTTGTTATCGTCATAAATATCATCGTTAATATCGTCGTTATTATTGCCATTATCTTCTTTTTATCGTCGTTATTATCGTCGTTAATATCGTCGTTATCATCGTCGTTATTATCGTCGTTAATGTCGTCGTTATTATCGTCATTATCTACGTTGTTATCGTCCTTATCATCCTCATAAATATCGTCGTTAATATCGTCGTTATTTTGTCATAATCATCGTCGTTAATGTCGTCGTTATTATCGTCATTATCTTCGTTGTTATCGTCGTTATTATCCTCATAATTATCGTCGTTAATATCATCGTTATTTTGTCAAAATCATCGTCGATAATGTCGTCGTTATTATCGTCATTATCTACGTTGTTATCGTCATAAATATCATCGTTAATATCGTCGTTATTATTGTCATTATCTTCTTTTTATCGTCGTTATTATCGTCGTTATTATCGTCTTTATTATCGTCGTTATTATCTTAGTTAATATCGTCGTTAATATCGTCATTATCATCGTTGTTATCGTCCTTATCATCCTCATAATTATCGTCGTTAATATCTTCGTTATTTTGTCATAATCATCGTCGTTAATGTCGTCGTTATTATCGTCATTATCATCGTTGTTATCGTCCTTATCATCCTCATAATTATCGTCGTTAATATCGTCTTTATTTTGTCATAATCATCGTCGTTAATGTCGTCGTTATTATCGTCATTATCTTCGTTGTTATCCTCGTTATTATCCTCATAATTATCTTCGTTAATATCGTCGTTGTTTGTCATAATCATCGTCGTTAATATCGTCGTTATTATCGTCATTATCTACGTTGTTATCGTCATAAATATAATCGTTAATATCGTCGTTATTATTGTCATTATCTTCTTTTTATCGTCGTTATTATCGTCGTTAATATCGTCGTTATCATCGTCGTTATTATCGTCGTTAATGTCGTCGTTAATATCGTCATTATCATCGTTGTTATCGTCCTTATCATCCTCATAATCATCGTCGTTAATATCGTCGTTATTTTGTCATAATCATCGTCGTTAATGTCGTCGTTATTATCGTCATTATCTTCGTTGTTATCGTCGTTATTATCCTCATAATTATCGTCGTTAATATCGTCGTTATTTTGTCATAATCATCGACGTTAATGTCGTCGTTATTATCGTCATTATCTTCGTTGTTATCGTCATAATTATCATCGTTAATATCGTCGTTATTATTGTCATTATCTTCTTTTTATCGTCGTTATTATCGTCGTTAATATCGTCTTTATTATCGTCATTATTATCGTCGTTAATATCGTCGTTAATATCGTCATTATCATTGTTGTTATCGTCCTTATCATCCTCATAATTATCGTCGGTAATATCGTCGTTATTTTGTCATAATCATCGTCGTTAATGTCGTCGTTATTATCGTCATTATCTTCGTTAATATCGTCGTTATTATTGTCATTATCTTCTTTTTATCGTCGTTATTATCGTCGTTAATATCGTCGTTATTTTGTCATAATCATCGTTGTTAATGTCGTCGTTATTATCGTCATTATCTACGTTGTTATCGTCATAAATATAATCGTTAATATCGTCGTTATTATTGTCATTATCTTCTTTTTATCGTCGTTATTATCGTCGTTAATATCGTCGTTATTATCATCGTTATTATCGTCGTTAATATCGTCGTTATTATCGTCGTTATTATCGTCGTTATTATCGTCGTTAATATCGTCGTTAATATCGTCATTATAATCGTTGTTATCGTCCTTATTATCCTCATAATTATCGTCGTAAATATCGTCGTTATTATCGTCATTATCATCGTTGTTATCGTCCTTATCATCCTCATAATTATCGTCGTTAATATCGTCGTTATTTTGTCATAATCATCGTCGTTAATTTCGTCGTTATTATCGTCATTATCTACGTTGTTATCGTCATAAATATCATCGTTAATATCGTCGTTATTATTGTCATTATCTTCTTTTTATCGTCGTTATTATCGTCGTTAATATCGTCTTTATTATCGTCGTTATTATCGTCATTATCATCGTTGTTATCGTCCTTATTATCCTCATAATTATCGTCGTCAATATCGTCGTTATTTTGTCATAATCATCGTCGTTAATATCGTCGTTATTTTGTCATAATCATCGTCGTTAATGTCGTCGTTATTATCGTCATTATCTTCGTTGTTATCGTCATAATTATCATCGTTAATATCGTCGTTATTATTGTCATTATCTTCTTTTTATCGTCGTTATTATCGTCGTTAATATCGTCTTTATTATCGTCGTTATTATCGTCGTTAATATCGTCGTTAATATCGTCATTATCATCGTTGTTATCGTCCGTATCATCCTCATAATCATCGTCGTTAATATCGTCGTTATTTTGTCATAATCATCGTCGTTAATGTCGTCGTTATTATCGTCATTATCTACGTTGTTATCGTCCTTATCATCCTCATAATTATCGTCGTTAATATCGTCGTTATTTTGTCATAAACATCGTCGTTAATGTCGTCGTTATTATCGTCATTATCTTCGTTGTTATCGTCGTTATTATCCTCATAATTATCGTCGTTAATATCGTCGTTATTTTGTCATAATCATCGACGTTAATGTCGTCGTTATTATCGTCATTATCTTCGTCGTTATCGTCATAATTATCATCGTTAATATCGTCGTTATTATTGCCATTATCTTCTTTTTATCGTCGTTATTATCGTCGTTAATATCGTCGTTATTATCGTCGTTATTATCGTCGTTAATATCGTCGTTATTATCGTCGTCATTATCGTCGTTATTATTGTCGTTAATATCGTCGTTAATATCGTCATTATAATCGTTGTTATCGTCCTTATTATCCACATAATTATCGTCGTTAATATCGTCGTTATTATCGTCATTATCATCGTTGTTATCGTCCTTATCATCCTCATAATTATCGTCCGTAATATCGTCGTTATTTTGTCATATTCATCGTCGTTAATGTCGTCTTTATTATCGTCATTATCTTCGTTGTTATCGTCGTTATTATCCTCATAATTATCGTCGTTATTATCGTCGTTATTTTGTCATAATCATTGTCGTTAATGTCGTCGTTATTATCGTCATTATCTTCGTTGTTATCGTCGTTATTATTCTCATAATTATCGTCGTTAATATCGTCGTTATTTTGTCATAATCATCTTCGTTAATGTCGTCGTTATTATCGTCATTATCTACGTTGTTATCGTCATAAATATCATCGTTAATATCGTCGTTATTATTGTCATTATCTTCTTTTTATCGTCGTTATTATCGTCGTTAATATCGTCGTTATCATCGTCGTTATTATCGTCGTTAATGTCGTCGTTATTATCGTCATTATCTACGTTGTTATCGTCCTTATCATCCTCATAAATATCGTCGTTAATATCGTCGTTATTTTGTCATAATCATCGTCGTTAATGTCGTCGTTATTATCGTCATTATCTTCGTTGTTATCGTCGTTATTATCCTCATAATTATCGTCGTTAATATCATCGTTATTTTGTCAAAATCATCGTCGATAATGTCGTCGTTATTATCGTCATTATCTACGTTGTTATCGTCATAAATATCATCGTTAATATCGTCGTTATTATTGTCATTATCTTCTTTTTATCGTCGTTATTATCGTCGTTATTATCGTCTTTATTATCGTCGTTATTATCTTAGTTAATATCGTCGTTAATATCGTCATTATCATCGTTGTTATCGTCCTTATCATCCTCATAATTATCGTCGTTAATATCTTCGTTATTTTGTCATAATCATCGTCGTTAATGTCGTCGTTATTATCGTCATTATCATCGTTGTTATCGTCCTTATCATCCTCATAATTATCGTCGTTAATATCGTCTTTATTTTGTCATAATCATCGTCGTTAATGTCGTCGTTATTATCGTCATTATCTTCGTTGTTATCCTCGTTATTATCCTCATAATTATCTTCGTTAATATCGTCGTTGTTTGTCATAATCATCGTCGTTAATATCGTCGTTATTATCGTCATTATCTACGTTGTTATCGTCATAAATATCATCGTTAATATCGTCGTTATTATTGTCATTATCTTCTTTTTATCGTCGTTATTATCGTCGTTAATATCGTCTTTATTATTGTCGTTATTATCGTCGTTAAGATCGTCGTTAATATCGTCATTATCATCGTTGTTATCGTCCTTATCATCCTCATAATCATCGTCGTTAATATCGTCGTTATTTTGTCATAATCATCGTCGTTAATGTCGTCGTTATTATCGTCATTATCTTCGTTGTTATCGTCGTTATTATCCTCATAATTATCGTCGTTAATATCGTCGTTATTTTGTCATAATCATCGACGTTAATGTCGTCGTTATTATCGTCATTATCTTCGTTGTTATCGTCATAATTATCATCGTTAATATCGTCGTTATTATTGTCATTATCTTCTTTTTATCGTCGTTATTATCGTCGTTAATATCGTCTTTATTATCGTCATTATTATCGTCGTTAATATCGTCGTTAATATCGTCATTATCATTGTTGTTATCGTCCTTATCATCCTCATAATTATCGTCGGTAATATCGTCGTTATTTTGTCATAATCATCGTCGTTAATGTCGTCGTTATTATCGTCATTATCTACGTTGTTATCGTCCTTATCATCCTCATAAATATCGTCGTTAATATCGTCGTTATTTTGTCATAATCATCGTCGTTAATGTCGTCGTTAGTATCGTCATTATCTTCGTTGTTATCGTCGTTATTATCTTCATAATTATCATCGTTAATATCGTCGTTATTTTGTCATAATCATCGTCGTTAATGTCGTCGTTATTATCGTCATTATCTACGTTGTTATCGTCGTTATTATCCTCATAATTATCGTCGTTAATATCGTCGTTATTTTGTCATAATCATCGACGTTAATGTCGTCGTTATTATCGTCATTGACTTCGTTGTTATCGTCATAATTATCATCGTTAATATCGTCGTTATTATTGTCATTATCTTCTTTTTATCGTCGTTATTATCGTCGTTAATATCTTCGTTATTTTGTCATAATCATCGTCGTTAATGTCGTCGTTATTATCGTCATTATCTTCGATGTTATCGTCGTTATTATCCTCATAATTATCGTCGTTAATATCGTCGTTATTTTGTCATAATCATCGTTGTTAATGTCGTCGTTATTATCGTCATTATCTACGTTGTTATCGTCATAAATATAATCGTTAATATCGTCGTTATTATTGTCATTATCTTCTTTTTATCGTCGTTATTATCGTCGTTAATATCGTCGTTATTATCATCGTTATTATCGTCGTTAATATCGTCGTTATTATCGTCGTTATTATCGTCGTTATTATCGTCGTTAATATCGTCGTTAATATCGTCATTATAATCGTTGTTATCGTCCTTATTATCCTCATAATTATCGTCGTTAATATCGTCGTTATTATCATCATTATCATCGTTGTTATCGTCCTTATTATCCTAATAATTATTGTCGTTAATATCGTCGTTATTTTGTCATAATCATCGTCGTTAATGTCGTCGTTATTATCGTCATTATCTTCGTTGTTATCGTCGTTATTATCCTCATAATTATCGTCGTTAATATCGTCGTTATTTTGACATAATCATCGTCGTTAATGTTGTCGTTATTATCGTCATTATCTACGTTGTTATCGTCATAAATATCATCGTTAATATCGTCGTTATTATTGTCATCATCTTCTTTTTATCGTCGTTATTATCGTCGTTAATATCGTCGTTATTATCGTCGTTATTATCGTCGTTAATATCGTCGTTAATATCATCATTATCATAGTTGTTATCGTCCTTATTATCCTCATAATTATCGTCGTTAATATCGTCGTTATTTTGTCATAATCATCGTCGTTAATGTCGTCGTTATTATCGTCATTATCATCGTTGTTATCGTCCTTATCATCCTCATAATTATCATCGTTAATATCGTCGTTATTTTGTCATAATCGTCGTCGTTAATGGCGTCGTTATTATCGTCATTATCATCGTTGTTATCGTCCTTATCATCCTCATAATTATCGTCGTTAATATCGTCGTTATTTTGTCATAATCATCGTCGTTAATGTCGTCGTTATTATCGTTATTATCTACGTTGTTATCGTTATAAATATCATCGTTAATATCGTCGTTATTATTGTCATTATCTTCTTTTTATCGTCGTTATTATCGTCGTTATCATCGTCGTTATTATCGTCGTTAATGTCGTCGTTAATATCGTCATTATCATCGTTGTTACCGTCCTTATCATCCTCATAATCATCGTCGTTAATATCGTCTTTATTTTGTCATAGTCATCGTCGTTAATGTCGTCGTTATTATCGTCATTATCTTCGTTGTTATCGTCGTTATTATCCTCATAATTATCGTCGTTAATATTGTCGTTATTTTGTCATAATCATTGTCGTTAATGTCGTCGTTATTATCGTCATTATCTACGTTGTTATCGTCATAAATATCATCGTTAATATCGTCGTTATTATTGTCATTATCTTCTTTTTATCGTCGTTATTATCGTCGTTAATATCGTCTTTATTATCGTCATTATTATCGTCGTTAATATCGTCGTTAATATCGTCATTATCATTGTTGTTATCGTCCTTATCATCCTCATAATTATCGTCGTTAATATCGTCGTTATTTTGTCATAATCATCGTCGTTAATGTCGTCGTTATTATCGTCATTATCTTCGTTAATATCGTCGTTATTATTGTCATTATCTTATTTTATCGTCGTTATTATCGTCGTTAATATCTTCGTTATTTTGTCATAATCATCGTCGTTAATGTCGTCGTTATTATCGTCATTATCTTCGATGTTATCGTCGTTATTATCCTCATAATTATCGTCGTTAATATCGTCGTTATTTTGTCATAATCATCGTTGTTAATGTCGTCGTTATTATCGTCATTATCTACGTTGTTATCGTCATAAATATAATCGTTAATATCGTCGTTATTATTGTCATTATCTTCTTTTTATCGTCGTTATTATCGTCGTTAATATCGTCGTTATTATCATCGTTATTATCGTCGTTAATATCGTCGTTATTATCGTCGTTATTATCGTCGTTATTATCGTCGTTAATATCGTCGTTAATATCGTCATTATAATCGTTGTTATCGTCCTTATTATCCTCATAATTATCGTCGTTAATATCGTCGTTATTATCGTCATTATCATCGATGTTATCGTCCTTATCATCCTCATAATTATCGTCGTTAATATCGTCGTTATTTTGTCATAATCATCGTCGTTAATTTCGTCGTTATTATCGTCATTATCTACGTTGTTATCGTCATAAATATCATCGTTAATATCGTCGTTATTATTGTCATTATCTTCTTTTTATCGTCGTTATTATCGTCGTTAATATCGTCTTTATTATCGTCGTTATTATCGTCATTATCATCGTTGTTATCGTCCTTATTATCCTCATAATTATCGTCGTCAATATCGTCGTTATTTTGTCATAATCATCGTCGTTAATATCGTCGTTATTTTGTCATAATCATCGACGTTAATGTCGTCGTTATTATCGTCATTATCTTCGTTGTTATCGTCATAATTATCATCGTTAATATCGTCGTTATTATTGTCATTATCTTCTTTTTATCGTCGTTATTATCGCCGTTAATATCGTCTTTATTATCGTCGTTATTATCGTCGTTAATATCGTCGTTAATATCGTCATTATCATCGTTGTTATCGTCCTTATCATCCTCATAATCATCGTCGTTAATATCGTCGTTATTTTGTCATAATCATCGTCGTTAATGTCGTCGTTATTATCGTCATTATCTACGTTGTTTTCATCCTTATCATCCTCATAATTATCGTCGTTAATATCGTCGTTATTTTGTCATAAACATCGTCGTTAATGTCGTCGTTATTATCGTCATTATCTTCGTTGTTATCGTCGTTATTATCCTCATAATTATCGTCGTTAATATCGTCGTTATTTTGTCATAATCATCGACGTTAATGTCGTCGTTATTATCGTCATTATCTTCGTTGTTATCGTCATAATTATCATCGTTAATATCGTCGTTATTATTGTCATTATCTTCTTTTTATCGTCGTTATTATCGTCGTTAATATCGTCGTTATTATCGTCGTTATTATCGTCGTTAATATCGTCGTTATTATCGTCGTCATTATCGTCGTTATTATTGTCGTTAATATCGTCGTTAATATCGTCATTATAATCGTTCTTATCGTCCTTATTATCCACATAATTATCGTCGTTAATATCGTCGTTATTATCGTCATTATCATCGTTGTTATCGTCCTTATCATCCTCATAATTATCGTCCGTAATATCGTCGTTATTTTGTCATATTCATCGTCGTTAATGTCGTCTTTATTATCGTCATTATCTTCGTTGTTATCGTCGTTATTATCCTCATAATTATCGTCGTTATTATCGTCGTTATTTTGTCAAAATCATTGTCGTTAATGTCGTCGTTATTATCGTCATTATCTTCGTTGTTATCGTCGTTAATATTCTCATAATTATCGTCGTTAATATCGTCGTTATTTTGTCATAATCATCGTCGTTAATGTCGTCGTTATTATCGTCATTATCTACGTTGTTATCGTCATAAATATCATCGTTAATATCGTCGTTATTATTGCCATTATCTTCTTTTTATCGTCGTTATTATCGTCGTTAATATCGTCGTTATCATCGTCGTTATTATCGTCGTTAATGTCGTCGTTATTATCGTCATTATCTACGTTGTTATCGTCCTTATCATCCTCATAAATATCGTCGTTAATATCGTCGTTATTTTGTCATAATCATCGTCGTTAATGTCGTCGTTATTATCGTCATTATCTTCGTTGTTATCGTCGTTATTATCCTCATAATTATCGTCGTTAATATCATCGTTATTTTGTCAAAATCATCGTCGTTAATGTCGTCGTTATTATCGTCATTATCTACGTTGTTATCGTCATAAATATCATCGTTAATATCGTCGTTATTATTGTCATTATCTTCTTTTTATCGTCGTTATTATCGTCTTTATTATCGTCTTTATTATCGTCGTTATTATCTTCGTTAATATCGTCGTTAATATCGTCATTATCATCGTTGTTATCGTCCTTATCATCCTCATAATTATCGTCGTTAATATCTTCGTTATTTTGTCATAATCATCGTCGTTAATGTCGTCGTTATTATCGTCATTATCATCGTTGTTATCGTCCTTATCATCCTCATAATTATCGTCGTTAATATCGTCTTTATTTTGTCATAATCATCGTCGTTAATGTCGTCGTTATTATCGTCATTATCTTCGTTGTTATCGTCGTTATTATCCTCATAATTATCGTCGTTAATATCGTCGTTATTTTGTCATAATCATCGTCGTTAATATCGTCGTTATTATCGTCATTATCTACGTTGTTATCGTCATAAATATCATCGTTAATATCGTCGTTATTATTGTCATTATCTTCTTTTTATCGTCGTTATTATCGTCGTTAATATCGTCTTTATTATCGTCGTTATTATCGTCGTTAAGATCGTCGTTAATATCGTCATTATCATCGTTGTTATCGTCCTTATCATCCTCATAATCATCGTCGTTAATATCGTCGTTATTTTGTCATAATCATCGTCGTTAATGTCATCGTTATTATCGTCATTATCTTCGTTGTTATCGTCGTTATTATCCTCATAATTATCGTCGTTAATATCAGAGTTATTTTGACATAATCATCGACGTTAATGTCGTCGTTATTATCGTCATTATCTTCGTTGTTATCGTCATAATTATCATCGTTAATATCGTCGTTATTATTGTCATTATCTTCTTTTTATCGTCGTTATTATCGTCGTTAATATCGTCTTTATTATCGTCATTATTATCGTCGTTAATATCGTCGTTAATATCGTCATTATCATTGTTGTTATCGTCCTTATCATCCTCATAATTATCGTCGGTAATATCGTCGTTATTTTGTCATAATCATCGTCGTTAATGTCGTCGTTATTATCGTCATTATCTACGTTGTTATCGTCCTTATCATCCTCATAAATATCGTCGTTAATATCGTCGTTATTTTGTCATAATCATCGTCGTTAATGTCGTCGTTATTATCGTCATTATCTTCGTTGTTATCGTCGTTATTATCTTCATAATTATCGTCGTTAATATCGTCGTTATTTTGTCATAATCATCGTCGTTAATGTCGTCGTTATTATCGTCATTATCTACGTTGTTATCGTCCTTATCATCCTCATACTTATCGTCGTTAATATCGTCGTTATTTTGTCATAATCATCGTCGTTAATGTCGTCGTTATTATCGTCATTATCTTCGTTGTTATCGTCGTTATTATCCTCATAATTATCGTCGTTAATATCATCGTTATTTTGTCAAAATCATCGTCGTTAATGTCGTCGTTATTATCGTCATTATCTACGTTGTTATCGTCATAAATATCATCGTTAATATCGTCGTTATTATTGTCATTATCTTCTTTTTATCGTCGTTATTATCGTCGTTATTATCGTCTTTATTATCGTCGTTATTATCTTCGTTAATATCTTCGTTAATATCGTCATTATCATCGTTGTTATCGTTCTTATCATCCTCATAATTATCGTCGTTAATATCTTCGTTATTTTGTCATAATCATCGTCGTTAATGTCGTCGTTATTATCGTCATTATCATCGTTGTTATCGTCCTTATCATCCTCATAATTATCGTCGTTAATATCGTCTTTATTTTGTCATAATCATCGTCGTTAATGTCGTCGTTATTATCGTCATTATCTTCGTTGTTATCGTCGTTATTATCCTCATAATTATCGTCGTTAATATCGTCGTTATTTTGTCATAATCATCGTCGTTAATGTCGTCGTTATTATCGTCATTGTCTACGTTGTTATCGTCATAAATATCATCGTTAATATCGTCGTTATTATTGTCATTTTCTTCTTTTTATCGTCGTTATTATCGTCGTTAATATCGTCGTTATTATCGTCGTTATCTTCGTTGTTATCGTCGTTATTATCCTCATAATTATCGTCGTTAATATCGTCGTTATTTTGTCATAATCATCGTCGTTAATGTCGTCGTTATTATCGTCATTATCTACGTTGTTATCGTCATAAATATCATCGTTAATATCGTCGTTATTATCGTCATTATCTTCGTTGTTATCGTCGTTATTATCCTCATAATTATCCTCGTTAATATCGTCGTTATTTTGTCATAATCATCGTCGTTAATGTCGTCGTTATTATCGTCATTATCTTCGTTGTTATCGTCGTTATTATCTTCATAATTATCGTCGTTAATATCGTCGTTATTTTGTCATAATCATCGTCGTTAATGTCGTCGTTATTATCGTCATTATCTACGTTGTTATCGTCCTTATCATCCTCATACTTATCGTCGTTAATATCGTCGTTATTTTGTCATAATCATCGTCGTTAATGTCGTCGTTATTATCGTCATTATCTTCGTTGTTATCGTCGTTATTATCCTCATAATTATCGTCGTTAATATCATCGTTATTTTGTCAAAATCATCGTCGTTAATGTCGTCGTTATTATCGTCATTATCTACGTTGTTATCGTCATAAATATCATCGTTAATATCGTCGTTATTATTGTCATTATCTTCTTTTTATCGTCGTTATTATCGTCGTTATTATCGTCTTTATTATCGTCGTTATTATCTTCGTTAATATCTTCGTTAATATCGTCATTATCATCGTTGTTATCGTTCTTATCATCCTCATAATTATCGTCGTTAATATCTTCGTTATTTTGTCATAATCATCGTCGTTAATGTCGTCGTTATTATCGTCATTATCATCGTTGTTATCGTCCTTATCATCCTCATAATTATCGTCGTTAATATCGTCTTTATTTTGTCATAATCATCGTCGTTAATGTCGTCGTTATTATCGTCATTATCTTCGTTGTTATCGTCGTTATTATCCTCATAATTATCGTCGTTAATATCGTCGTTATTTTGTCATAATCATCGTCGTTAATATCGTCGTTATTATCGTCATTATCTACGTTGTTATCGTCATAAATATCATCGTTAATATCGTCGTTATTATTGTCATTATCTTCTTTTTATCGTCGTTATTATCGTCGTTAATATCGTCTTTATTATCGTCGTTATTATCGTCGTTAAGATCGTCGTTAATATCGTCATTATCATCGTTGTTATCGTCCTTATCATCCTCATAATCATCGTCGTTAATATCGTCGTTATTTTGTCATAATCATCGTCGTTAATGTCGTCGTTATTATCGTCATTATCTTCGTTGTTATCGTCGTTATTATCCTCATAATTATCGTCGTTAATATCGTCGTTATTTTGTCATAATCATCGACGTTAATGTCGTCGTTATTATCGTCATTATCTTCGTTGTTATCGTCATAATTATCATCGTTAATATCGTCGTTATTATTGTCATTATCTTCTTTTTATCGTCGTTATTATCGTCGTTAATATCGTCTTTATTATCGTCATTATTATCGTCGTTAATATCGTCGTTAATATCGTCATTATCATTGTTGTTATCGTCCTTATCATCCTCATAATTATCGTCGGTAATATCGTCGTTATTTTGTCATAATCATCGTCGTTAATGTCGTCGTTATTATCGTCATTATCTACGTTGTTATCGTCCTTATCATCCTCATAAATATCGTCGTTAATATCGTCGTTATTTTGTCATAATCATCGTCGTTAATGTCGTCGTTATTATCGTCATTATCTTCGTTGTTATCGTCGTTATTATCTTCATAATTATCGTCGTTAATATCGTCGTTATTTTGTCATAATCATCGTCGTTAATGTCGTCGTTATTATCGTCATTATCTACGTTGTTATCGTCGTTATTATCCTCATAATTATCGTCGTTAATATCGTCGTTATTTTGTCATAATCATCGACGTTAATGTCGTCGTTATTATCGTCATTATCATCGTTGTTATCGTCCTTATCATCCTCATAATTATCGTCGTTAATATCGTCGTTATTTTGTCATAATCATCGTCGTTAATGTCGTCGTTATTATCGTCATTATCTACGTTGTTATCGTCATAAATATCATCGTTAATATCGTCGTTATTATTGTCATTATCTTCTTTTTATCGTCGTTATTATCGTCGTTAATATCGTCGTTATCATCGTCGTTATTATCGTCGTTAATGTCGTCGTTAATATCGTCATTATCATCGTTGTTATCGTCCTTATCATCCTCATAATCATCGTCGTTAATATCGTCTTTATTTTGTCATAGTCATCGTCGTTAATGTCGTCGTTATTATCGTCATTATCTTCGTTGTTATCGTCGTTATTATCCTCATAAATATCGTCGTTAATATCGTCGTTATTTTGTCATAATCATCGTCGTTAATGTCGTCGTTATTATCGTCATTATCTTCGTTGTTATCGTCGTTATTATCTTCATAATTATCGTCGTTAATATCGTCGTTATTTTGTCATAATCATCGTCGTTAATGTCGTCGTTATTATCGTCATTATCTACGTTGTTATCGTCGTTATTATCCTCATAATTATCGTCGTTAATATCGTCGTTATTTTGTCATAATCATCGACGTTAATGTCGTCGTTATTATCGTCATTATCATCGTTGTTATCGTCCTTATCATCCTCATAATTATCGTCGTTAATATCGTCGTTATTTTGTCATAATCATCGTCGTTAATGTCGTCGTTATTATCGTCATTATCTACGTTGTTATCGTCATAAATAACATCGTTAATATCGTCGTTATTAATGTCATTATCTTCTTTTTATCGTCGTTATTATCGTCGTTAATATCGTCGTTATCATCGTCGTTATTATCGTCGTTAATGTCGTCGTTAATATCGTCATTATCATCGTTGTTATCGTCCTTATCATCCTCATAATCATCGTCGTTAATATCGTCTTTATTTTGTCATAGTCATCGTCGTTAATGTCGTCGTTATTATCGTCATTATCTTCGTTGTTATCGTCGTTATTATCCTCATAATTATCGTCGTTAATATTGTCGTTATTTTATCATAAACATCGTCGTTAATGTCGTCGTTATTATCGTCATTATTTTCGTTGTAATCGTCCTTATCATCCTCATAATTATCGTCGTTAATATCGTCGTTATTTTGTCATAATCATCGTCGTTAATGTCGTCGTTATTATCGTCATTATCTACGTTGTTATCGTCATAAATATCATCGTTAATATCGTCGTTATTATTGTCATTATCTTCTTTTTATCGTCGTTATTATCGTCGTTAATATCGTCGTTATTATCGTCGTTATTATCGTCGTTAATATCGTCGTTAATATCGTCATTATCATCGTTGTTATCGTCCTTATCATCCTCATAATTATCGTTGTTAATATCGTCGTTATTTTGTCATAATCATCCTCGTTAATGTCGTCGTTATTATCGTCATTATCATCGTTGTTATCGTCCTTATCATCCTCATAATTATCGTCGTTAATATCGTCGTTATTTTGTTATAATCATCGTCGTTAATGTCGTCGTTATTATTGTCATTATCTACGTTGTTATCGTCATAAATATCATCGTTAATATCGTCGTTATTATTGTCATTATCTTCTTTTTATCGTCGTTATTATCGTCGTTATTATCGTCGTTAATATCGTCGTTATTATCGTCGTTATTATTGCCGTTAATATCGTCATTAATATCGTCATTATCATCGTTGTTATCGTCCTTATTATCCTCATAATTATCGTCGTTTATATCGTCGTTATTTTGTCATAATCATCGTCGTTAATGTCGTCGTTATTATCGTCATTATCATCGTTGTTATCGTCCTTATCATCCTCATAATTATCGTCGTTAATATCGTCGTTATTTTGTCATAATCATCGTCGTTAATGTCGTCGTTATTATCGTCATTATCTTCGTTGTTATCGTCATAATTATCATCGTTAATATCGTCGTTATTATTGTCAGTATCTTCTTTTTATCGTCGTTATTATCGTCGTTAATATCGTCTTTATTATCGTCGTTATTATCGTCGTTAATATCGTCGTTAATATCGTCATTATCATCGTTTTTATCGTCCTTATCATCCTCATAATTGTCGTCGTTAATATCGTCTTTATTTTGTCATAATCATCGTCGTTAATGTCGTCGTTAATATCGTCATTATCATCGTTGTTATCGTCCTTATTATCCTCATAATTATCGTCGTTATTATCGTCGTTATTTTGTCATAATCATCGTCGTTAATGTCGTCGTTATTATCGTCATTATCTACGTTGTTATCATCATAAATATCATCGATAATATCGTCGTTATTATTGTCATTATCTTCTTTATATCGTCGTTATTAACGTCGTTATTATCGTCGTTAATATCGTCGTTAATATCGTCATTATCATCGTCGTTATTGTCCTTATTATCCTCATAATTATCGTCGTTAATATCGTCGTTATTTTGTCATAATCATCGTCGTTAATATCGTCGTTATTTTGTCATAATCATCGACGTTAATGTCGTCGTTATTATCGTCATTATCTTCGTTGTTATCGTCATAATTAACATCGTTAATATCGTCGTTATTATTGTCATTATCTTCTTTTTATCGTCGTTATTATCGTCGTTATTATCGTCTTTATTATCGTCGTTATTATCGTCGTTAATATCTTCGTTAATATCGTCATTATCATCGTTGTTATCGTCCTTATCATCCTCATAATCATCGTCGTTAATATCGTCATTATTTTGTCATAATCATCGTCGTTAATGTCGTCGTTATTATCGTCATTATCTTCGTTGTTATCGTCGTTATTATCCTCATAATTATCGT
Organism: Dolichovespula media; assembly: GCA_911387685.1. Lineage (NCBI taxonomy): Eukaryota > Metazoa > Arthropoda > Insecta > Hymenoptera > Vespidae > Dolichovespula > Dolichovespula media. Next base: position 7,704,445 of record OU426857.1, read on the forward strand.
CGTTAATATCGTCGTTATTTTGACATAATCATCGTCGTTAATGTTGTCGTTATTATCGTCATTATCTACGTTGTTATCGTCATAAATATCATCGTTAATATCGTCGTTATTATTGTCATCATCTTCTTTTTATCCTCGTTATTATCGTCGTTAATATCGTCGTTATTATCGTCGTTATTATTGTCGTTAATATCGTCGTTAATATCGTCATTATCATCGTTGTTATCGTCCTTATTATCCTCATAATTATCGTCGTTAATATCGTCGTTATTTTGTCATAATCATCGTCGTTAATGTCGTCGTTATTATCGTCATTATCTTCGTTGTTATCGTCGTTATTATCCTCATAATTATCGTCGTTAATATCGTCGTTATTTTGTCATAATCATCGTCGTTAATGTCGTCGTTATTATCGTCATTATCTACGTTGTTATCGTCATAAATATCATCGTTAATATCGTCGTTATTATTGTCATTTTCTTCTTTTTATCGTCGTTATTATCGTCGTTATTATCGTCGTTAATATCGTCGTTAATATCGTCATTATCATCGTTGTTATCGTCCTTATTATCCTCATAATTATCGTCGTTAATATCGTCGTTATTTTGTCATAATCATCGTCGTTAATATCGTCATTATTTTGTCATAATCATCGTCGTTAATGTCGTCGTTATTATCGTCATTATCTTCGTTGTTATCGTCGTTATTATCCTCATAATTATCGTCGTTAATATCGTCGTTATTTTGTCATAATCATCGTCGTTAATGTCGTCGTTATTATCGTCATTATCTACGTTGTTATCGTCATAAATATCATCGTTAATATCGTCGTTATTATTGTCATTATCTTCTTTTTATCGTCGTTAATATCGTCGTTAATATCTTCGTTATTTTGTCATAATCTTCGTCGTTAATGTCGTCGTTATTATCGTCATTATCTTCGATGTTAACGTCGTTATTATCCTCATAATTATCGTCGTTAATATCGTCGTTATTTTGTCATAATCATCGTCGTTAATGTCGTCGTTATTATCGTCATTATCTACGTTGTTATCGTCATAAATATCATCGTTAATATCGTCTTTATTATTGTCATTATCTTCTTTTTATCGTCGTTATTATCGTCGTTAATATCGTCCTTATTATCGTCGTTATTTTCGTCGTTAATATCGTCGTTAATACCGTCATTATCACCGTTGTTATCGTCCTTATTATCCTCATAATTATCGTCGTTAATATCGTCGTTATTTTGTCATAATCATCGTCGTTAATGTCGTCGTTATTATCGTCATTATCATCGTTGTTATCGTCCTTATCATCCTCATAATTATCATCGTTAATATCGTCGTTATTTTGTCATAACCATCGTCGTTAATGTCGTCGTTATTATCGTCATAATTATCATCGTTAATATCGTCGTTATTATTGTCATTATCTTCTTTTTATCGTCGTTATGATCGTCGTTAATATCGTCGTTATTATCTTCGTTATTATCGTCGTTAATGTCGTCGTTATTATCGTCATTATCTACGTTGTTATCGTCCTTATCATCCTCATAATTATCGTCGTTAATATCGTCGTTATATTGTCATAATCATCGTCGTTAATGTCGTCGTTATTATCGTCATTATCTTCGTTGTTATCGTCGTTATTATCCTCAAAATTATCGTCGTTAATATCGTCGTTATTTTGTAATAATCATCGTCGTTAATGTCGTCGTTATTATCGTCATTATCATCGTTGTTATCGTCCTTATTATCCTCATAATTATCGTCGTTAATATCGTCGTTATTTTGTCATAATTATCGTCGTTAATGTCGTCATTATTATCGTCATTATCTACGTTGTTATCGTCCTTATCATCCTCAAAATTATCGTCGTTAATATCGTCGTTATTTTATCATAAACATCGTCGTTAATGTCGTCGTTATTATCGTCATTATTTTCGTTGTAATCGTCCTTATCATCCTCATAATTATCGTCGTTAATATCGTCGTTATTTTGTCATAATCATCGTCGTTAATGTCGTCGTTATTATCGTCATTATCTACGTTGTTATCGTCATAAATATCATCGTTAATATCGTCGTTATTATTGTCATTATCTTCTTTTTATCGTCGTTATTATCGTCGTTAATATCGTCGTTATTATCGTCGTTATTATCGTCGTTAATATCGTCGTTAATATCGTCATTATCATCGTTGTTATCGTCCTTATCATCCTCATAATTATCGTTGTTAATATCGTCGTTATTTTGTCATAATCATCCTCGTTAATGTCGTCGTTATTATCGTCATTATCATCGTTGTTATCGTCCTTATCATCCTCATAATTATCGTCGTTAATATCGTCGTTATTTTGTTATAATCATCGTCGTTAATGTCGTCGTTATTATTGTCATTATCTACGTTGTTATCGTCATAAATATCATCGTTAATATCGTCGTTATTATTGTCATTATCTTCTTTTTATCGTCGTTATTATCGTCGTTATTATCGTCGTTAATATCGTCGTTATTATCGTCGTTATTATTGCCGTTAATATCGTCGTTAATATCGTCATTATCATCGTTGTTATCGTCCTTATTATCCTCATAATTATCGTCGTTTATATCGTCGTTATTTTGTCATAATCATCGTCGTTAATGTCGTCGTTATTATCGTCATTATCATCGTTGTTATCGTCCTTATCATCCTCATAATTATCGTCGTTAATATCGTCGTTATTTTGTCATAATCATCGTCGTTAATGTCGTCGTTATTATCGTCATTATCTTCGTTGTTATCGTCATAATTATCATCGTTAATATCGTCGTTATTATTGTCAGTATCTTCTTTTTATCGTCGTTATTATCGTCGTTAATATCGTCTTTATTATCGTCGTTATTATCGTCGTTAATATCGTCGTTAATATCGTCATTATCATCGTTGTTATCGTCCTTATCATCCTCATAATTGTCGTCGTTAATATCGTCGTTATTTTGTCATAATCATCGTCGTTAATATCGTCGTTAATATCGTCATTATCATCGTTGTTATCGTCCTTATTATCCTCATAATTATCGTCGTTATTATCGTCGTTATTTTGTCATAATCATCGTCGTTAATGTCGTCGTTATTATCGTCATTATCTACGTTGTTATCATCATAAATATCATCGATAATATCGTCGTTATTATTGTCATTATCTTCTTTTTATCGTCGTTATTAACGTCGTTATTATCGTCGTTAATATCGTCGTTAATATCGTCATTATCATCGTCGTTATCGTCCTTATTATCCTCATAATTATCGTCGTTAATATCGTCGTTATTTTGTCATAATCATCGTCGTTAATATCGTCGTTATTTTGTCATAATCATCGACGTTAATGTCGTCGTTATTATCGTCATTATCTTCGTTGTTATCGTCATAATTAACATCGTTAATATCGTCGTTATTATTGTCATTATCTTCTTTTTATCGTCGTTATTATCGTCGTTAATATCGTCTTTATTATCGTCGTTATTATCGTCGTTAATATCGTCGTTAATATCGTCATTATCATCGTTGTTATCGTCCTTATCATCCTCATAATTATCGTCGTTAATATCGTCGTTATTTTGTCATAATCATCGTCGTTAATGTCGTCGTTATTATCGTCATTATCTTCGTTGTTATCGTCGTTATTATCCTCATAATTATCGTCGTTAATATCGTCGTTATTTTGACATAATCATCGTCGTTAATGTCGTCGTTATTATCGTCATTATCTACGTTGTTATCGTCATAAATATCATCGTTAATATCGTCGTTATTATTGTCATTTTCTTCTTTTTATCGTCGTTATTATCGTCGTTAATATCGTCGTTATACTGTCGTTATTATCGTCGTTAATATCGTCGTTAATATCGTCATTATCATCGTTGTTATCGTCCTTATTATCCTCATAATCATCGTCGTTAATATCGTCCTTATTTTGTCATAATCATCGTCGTTAATGTCGTCGTTATTATCGTCATTATCTACGTTGTTATCGTCATAAATATCATCGTTAATATCGTCGTTATTATTGTCATTATCTTCTTTTTATCGTCGTTATTATCGTCGTTATTATCGTCGTTAATATCGTCGTTAATATCGTCATTATCATCGTTGTTATCGTCCTTATTATCCTCATAATCATCGTCGTTAATATCGTCGTTATTTTGTCATAATCATCGTCGTTAATATCGTCGTTAATATCGTCATTATCATCGTTGTTATCGTCCTTATTATCCTCATAATTATCGTCGTTATTATCGTCGTTATTTTGTCATAATCATCGTCGTTAATGTCGTCGTTATTATCGTCATTATCTACGTTGTTATCATCATAAATATCATCGATAATATCGTCGTTATTATTGTCATTATCTTCTTTTTATCGTCGTTATTAACGTCGTTATTATCGTCGTTAATATCGTCGTTAATATCGTCATTATCATCGTCGTTATCGTCCTTATTATCCTCATAATTATCGTCGTTAATATCGTCGTTATTTTGTCATAATCATCGTCGTTAATATCGTCGTTATTTTGTCATAATCATCGACGTTAATGTCGTCGTTATTATCGTCATTATCTTCGTTGTTATCGTCATAATTAACATCGTTAATATCGTCGTTATTATTGTCATTATCTTCTTTTTATCGTCGTTATTATCGTCGTTAATATCGTCTTTATTATCGTCGTTATTATCGTCGTTAATATCGTCGTTAATATCGTCATTATCATCGTTGTTATCGTCCTTATCATCCTCATAATTATCGTCGTTAATATCGTCGTTATTTTGTCATAATCATCGTCGTTAATGTCGTCGTTATTATCGTCATTATCTTCGTTGTTATCGTCGTTATTATCCTCATAATTATCGTCGTTAATATCGTCGTTATTTTGACATAATCATCGTCGTTAATGTCGTCGTTATTATCGTCATTATCTACGTTGTTATCGTCATAAATATCATCGTTAATATCGTCGTTATTATTGTCATTTTCTTCTTTTTATCGTCGTTATTATCGTCGTTATTATCGTCGTTAATATCGTCGTTATTATCGTCGTTATTATTGCCGTTAATATCGTCATTAATATCGTCATTATCATCGTTGTTATCGTCCTTATTATCCTCATAATTATCGTCGTTAATATCGTCGTTATTTTGTCATAATCATCGTCGTTAATGTCGTCGTTATTATCGTCATTATCATCGTTGTTATCGTCCTTATCATCCTCATAATTATCGTCGTTAATATCGTCGTTATTTTGTCATAATCATCGTCGTTAATGTCGTCGTTATTATCGTCATTATCTTCGTTGTTATCGTCATAATTATCATCGTTAATATCGTCGTTATTATTGTCAGTTTCTTCTTTTTATCGTCGTTATTATCGTCGTTATTATCGTCGTTAATATCGTCGTTAATATCGTCATTATCATCGTTGTTATCGTCCTTATCATCCTCATAATTGTCGTCGTTAATATCGTCGTTATTTTGTCATAATCATCGTCGTTAATATCGTCGTTAATATCGTCATTATCATCGTTGTTATCGTCCTTATTATCCTCATAATTATCGTCGTTATTATCGTCGTTATTTTGTCATAATCATCGTCGTTAATGTCGTCGTTATTATCGTCATTATCTACGTTGTTATCATCATAAATATCATCGATAATATCGTCGTTATTATTGTCATTATCTTCTTTTTATCGTCGTTATTAACGTCGTTATTATCGTCGTTAATATCGTCGTTATTATCGTCATTATCATCGTTGTTATCGTCCTTATCATCCTCATAATTATCGTCGTTAATATCGTCGTTATTATGTCATAATCATCGTCGTTAATATCGTCGTTATTATCGTCATTATCTACGTTGTTATCGTCATAAATATCATCGTTAATATAGTCGTTATTATTGTCATTATCTTCTTTTTATCGTCGTTATTATCGTCGTTAATATCGTCGTTATTATCGTCGTTATTATCTTCGTTAATATCGTCGTTAATATCGTCATTATCATCGTTGTTATCGTCCTTATCATCCTCATAATTATCGTCGTTAATATCGTCGTTATTATCGTCGTTATTATCGTCGTTAATATCGTCGCTAATATCGTCATTATCATCGTTGTTATCGTCCTTATCATCCTCATAATCATCGTCGTTAATATCGTCGTTATTTTGTCATAATCATCGTCGTTAATGTCGTCGTTATTATCGTCATTATCTACGTTGTTATCATCATAAATATCATCGATAATATCGTCGTTATTATTGTCATTATCTTCTTTTTATCGTCGTTATTAACGTCGTTATTATCGTCGTTAATATCGTCGTTAATATCGTCATTATCATCGTTGTTATCGTCCTTATTATCCTCATAATTATCGTCGTTAATATCGTCGTTATTTTGTCATAATCATCGTCGTTAATATCGTCGTTATTTTGTCATAATCATCGACGTTAATGTCGTCGTTATTATCGTCATTATCTTCGTTGTTATCGTCATAATTAACATCGTTAATATCGTCGTTATTATTGTCATTATCTTCTTTTTATCGTCGTTATTATCGTCGTTAATATCGTCATTATCATCGTTGTTATCGTCCTTATCATCCTCATAATTATCGTCGTTAATATCGTCGTTATTTTGTCATAATCATCGTCGTTAATGTCGTCGTTATTATCGTCATTATCAACGTTGTTATCGTCATAAATATCATCGTTAATATCGTCGTTATTATTGTCATTATCTTCTTTTTATCGTCGTTATTATCGTCGTTAATATCGTCTTTATTATCGTCGTTATTATCGTCGTTAATATCGTCGTTAATATCGTCATTATCATCGTTGTTATCGTCTTTATCATCCTCATAATTATCGTCGTTAATATCGTCGTTATTTTGTCATAATCATCGTCGTTAATGTCGTCGTTATTATCGTCATTATCTACGTTTTTATCGTCATAAATATCATCGTTAATATCGTCGTTATTATTGTCATTATCTTCTTTTTATCGTCGTTATTATCGTCCTTATCATCCTCATAATTATCGTCGTTAATATCGTCGTCATTTTGTCATAATCATCGTCGTTAATGTCGTCGTTATTATCGTCATTATCTTCGTTGTTATCGTCATAATTATCATCGTCGTTATTATTGTCATTATCTTCTTTTTATTGTCGTTATTATCGTCGTTAATATCGTCGTTATTATCGTCGTTATTATCGTCGTTAATATCGTCGTTAATATCGTCATTATCATCGTTGTTATCGTCCTTATCATCCTCATAATCATCGTCGTTAATATCGTCGTTATTTTGTCATAATCATCGTCGTTAATGTCGTCGTTATTATCGTCATTATCTACGTTGTTATCGTCATAAATATCATCGATAATATCGTCGTTATTATTGTCATTATCTTCTTTTTATCGTCGTTATTATCGTCGTTAATATCGTCTTTATTATCGCCGTTATTATCGTCGTTAATATCGTCGTTAATATCGTCATTATCATCGTTGTTATCGTCCTTATTATCCTCATAATCATCGTCGTTAATATCGTCGTTATTTTGTCATAATCATCGTCGTTAATGTCGTCGTTATTATCGTCATTATCTACGTTGTTATCATCATAAATTTCATCGATAATATCGTCGTTATTATTGTCATTATCTTCTTTTTATCGTCGTTATTAACGTCGTTATTATCGTCGTTAATATCGTCGTTAATATCGTCATTATCATCGTTGTTATCGTCCTTATTATCCTCATAATTATCGTCGTTAATATCGTCGTTATTTTGTCATAATCATCGTCGTTAATATCGTCGTTATTTTGTCATAAACATCGACGTTAATGTCGTCGTTATTATCGTCATTATCTTCGTTGTTATCGTCATAATTAACATCGTTAATATCGTCGTTATTATTGTCATTATCTTCTTTTTATCGTCGTTATTATCGTCGTTAATATCGTCATTATCATCGTTGTTATCGTCCTTATCATCCTCATAATTATCGTCGTTAATATCGTCGTTATTTTGTCATAATCATCGTCGTTAATGTCGTCGTTATTATCGTCATTATCTACGTTGTTATCGTCATAAATATCATCGTTAATATCGTCGTTATTATTGTCATTATCTTCTTTTTATCGTCGTTATTATTGTCGTTAATATCGTCTTTATTATCGTCGTTATTATCGTCGTTAATATCGTCGTTAATATCGTCATTATCATCGTTGTTATCGTCCTTATCATCCTCATAATTATCGTCGTTAATATCGTCGTTATTTTGTCATAATCATCGTCGTTAATGTCGTCGTTATTATCGTCATTATCTACGTTTTTATCGTCATAAATATCATCGTTAATATCGTCGTTATTATTGTCATTATCTTCTTTTTATCGTCGTTATTATCGTCGTTAATATCGTCTTTATTATCGCCGTTATTATCGTCGTTAATATCGTCGTTAATATCGTCATTATCATCGTTGTTATCGTCCTTATTATCCTCATAATCATCGTCGTTATTATCGTCGTTATTTTGTCATATTCATCGTCGTTAATGTCGTCGTTATTATCGTCATTATCTACGTTGTTATCGTCATAAATATCATCGATAATATCGTCGTTATTATTGTCATTATCTTCTTTTTATCGTCGTTATTATCGTCGTTAATATCGTCTTTATTATCGCCGTTATTATCGTCGTTAATATCGTCGTTAATATCGTCATTATCATCGTTGTTATCGTCCTTATTATCCTCATAATCATCGTCGTTATTATCGTCGTTATTTTGTCATAATCATCGTCGTTAATGTCGTCGTTATTATCGTTATTATCTACGTTGTTATCATCATAAATATCATCGATAATATCGTCGTTATTATTGTCATTATCTTTTTTTTATCGTCGTTATTAACGTCGTTATTATCGTCGTTAATATCGTCGTTAATATCGTCATTATCATCGTTGTTATCGTCCTTATTATCCTCATAATTATCGTCGTTAATATCGTCGTTATTTTGTCATAATCATCGTCGTTAATATCGTCGTTATTTTGTCATAAACATCGACGTTAATGTCGTCGTTATTATCGTCATTATCTTCGTTGTTATCGTCATAATTAACATCGTTAATATCGTCGTTATTATTGTCATTATCTTCTTTTTATCGTCGTAATTATCGTCGTTAATATCGTCATTATCATCGTTGTTATCGTCCTTATTATCCTCATAATTATCGTCGTTAATATCGTCGTTATTTTGTCATAATCATCGTCGTTAATATCGTCGTTATTTTGTCATAATCATCGTCGTTAATGTCGTCGTTATTATCGTCATTATCAACGTTGTTATCGTCATAAATATCATCGTTAATATCGTCGTTATTATTGTCATTATCTTCTTTTTATCGTCGTTATTATCGTCGTTAATATCGTCTTTATTATCGTCGTTATTATCGTCGTTAATATCGTCGTTAATATCGTCATTATCATCGTTGATATCGTCCTTATCATCCTCATAATTATCGTCGTTAATATCGTCGTTATTTTGTCATAATCACCGTCGTTAATGTCGTCGTTATTATCGTCATTATCTTCGTTGTTATCGTCGTTATTATCCTCATAATTATCGTCGTTAATATCGTCGTTATTTTGTCATAATCATCGTCGTTAATGTCGTCGTTATTATCGTCATTGTCTACGTTGTTATCGTCATAAATATCATCGTTAATATCGTCGTTATTATTGTCATTTTCTTCTTTTTATCGTCGTTATTATCGTCGTTAATATCGTCGTTATTATCGTCGTTATCTTCGTTGTTATCGTCGTTATTATCCTCATAATTATCGTCGTTAATATCGTCGTTATTTTGTCATAATCATCGTCGTTAATGTCGTCGTTATTATCGTCATTATCTACGTTGTTATCGTCATAAATATCATCGTTAATATCGTCGTTATTATCGTCATTATCTTCGTTGTTATCGTCGTTATTATCCTCATAATTATCCTCGTTAATATCGTCGTTATTTTGTCATAATCATCGTCGTTAATGTCGTCGTTATTATCGTCATTATCTTCGTTGTTATCGTCATAATTATCATCGTTAATATCGTCGTTATTATTGTCATTATCTTCTTTTTATCGTCGTTATTATCGTCGTTAATATCTTCGTTATTTTGTCATAATCATCGTCGTTAATGTCGTCGTTATTATCGTCATTATCTTCGATGTTATCGTCCTTATCATCCTCATAATTATCGGCGTTACTATCGTCGTTATTTTGTCATAATCATCGTCGTTAATGTCGTCGTTATTATCGTCATTATCTACGTTGTTATCGTCATAAATATCATCGTTAATATCGTCGTTATTATTGTCATTATCTTCTTTTTATCGTCGTTATTATCGTCGTTAATATCGTCGTTATTATCGTCGTTATTATTGCCGTTAATATCGTCATTAATATCGTCATTATCATCGTTGTTATCGTCCTTATCATCCTCATAATTATCGTCGTTAATATCGTCGTCATTTTGTCATAATCATCGTCGTTAATGTCGTCGTTATTATCGTCATTATCTTCGTTGTTATCGTCGTTATTATCCTCATAATTATCGTCGTTAATATCGTCGTTATTTTGTCATAATCATCGTCGTTAATGTCGTCGTTATTATCGTCATTATCTACGTTGTTATCGTCATAAATATCATCGTTAATATCGTCGTTATTATTGTCATTTTCTTCTTTTTATCGTCGTTATTATCGTCGTTAATATCGTCGTTAATATCGTCGTTATCATCGTCGTTATTATCGTCGTTAATGTCGTCGTTAATATCGTCATTATCATCGTTGTTATCGTCCTTATCATCCTCATAACCATCGTCGTTAATATCGTCGTTATTTTGTCATAATCATCGTCGTTAATGTCGAAGTTATTATCGTCATTATCTTCGATGTTATCGTCCTTATCATCCTCATAATTATCGGCGTTAATATCGTCGTTATTTTGTCATAATCATCGTCGTTAATGTCGTCGTTATTATCGTCATTATCTACGTTGTTATCGTCATAAATATCATCGTTAATATCGTCGTTATTATTGTCATTATCTTCTTTTTATCGTCGTTATTATCGTCGTTATTATCGTCGTTAATATCGTCATTATTATCGTCGTTATTATTGCCGTTAATATCGTCATTAATATCGTCATTATCATCGTTGTTATCGTCCTTATCATCCTCATAATCATCGTCGTTAATATCGTCGTTATTTTGTCATAATCATCGACGTTAATGTCGTCGTTATTATCGTCATTATCTACGTTGTTATCGTCATAAATATCATCGATAATATCGTCGTTATTATTGTCATTATCTTCTTTTTATCGTCGTTATTATCGTCGTTAATATCGTCTTTATTATCGCCGTTATTATCGTCGTTAATATCGTCGTTAATATCGTCATTATCATCGTTGTTATCGTCCTTATTATCCTCATAATCATCGTCGTTAATATCGTCGTTATTTTGTCATAATCATCGTCGTTAATGTCGTCGTTATTATCGTCATTATCTACGTTGTTATCATCATAAATATCATCGATAATATCGTCGTTATTATTGTCATTATCTTCTTTTTATCGTCGTTATTAACGTCGTTATTATCGTCGTTAATATCGTCGTTATTTTGTCATAATCATCGTCGTTAATATCGTCGTTATTTTGTCATAAACATCGACGTTAATGTCGTCGTTATTATCGTCATTATCTTCGTTGTTATCGTCATAATTAACATCGTTAATATCGTCGTTATTATTGTCATTATCTTCTTTTTATCGTCGTTATTATCGTCGTTAATATCGTCATTATCATCGTTGATATCGTCCTTATCATCCTCATAATTATCGTCGTTAATATCGTCGTTATTTTGTCATAATCACCGTCGTTAATGTCGTCGTTATTATCGTCATTATCTTCGTTGTTATCGTCGTTATTATCCTCATAATTATCGTCGTTAATATCGTCGTTATTTTGTCATAATCATCGTCGTTAATGTCGTCGTTATTATCGTCATTATCTACGTTGTTATCGTCATAAATATCATCGTTAATATCGTCGTTATTATTGTCATTTTCTTCTTTTTATCGTCGTTATTATCGTCGTTAATATCGTCGTTATTATCGTCGTTATTATCGTCGTTAATATCGTCGTTAATATCGTCATTATCATCGTTGTTATCGTCCTTATTATCCTCATAATCATCGTCGTTAATATCGTCGTTATTTTGTCATAATCATCGTCGTTAATGTCGTCGTTATTATCGTTATTATCTACGTTGTTATCGTCATAAATATCATCGTTAATATCGTCGTTATTATCGTCATTATCTTCGTTGTTATCGTCGTTATTATCCTCATAATTATCGTCGTTAATATCGTCGTTATTTTGTCATAATCATCGTCGTTAATGTCGTCGTTATTATCGTCATTATCTTCGTTGTTATCGTCATAATTATCATCGTTAATATCGTCGTTATTATTGTCATTATCTTCTTTTTATCGTCGTTATTATCGTCGTTAATATCTTCGTTATTTTGTCATAATCATCGTCGTTAATGTCGTCGTTATTATCGTCATTATCTTCGATGTTATCGTCCTTATCATCCTCATAATTATCGGCGTTAATATCGTCGTTATTTTGTCATAATCATCGTCGTTAATGTCGTCGTTATTATCGTCATTATCTACGTTGTTATCGTCATAAATATCATCGTTAATATCGTCGTTATTATTGTCATTATCTTCTTTTTATCGTCGTTATTATCGTCGTTATTATCGTCGTTAATATCGTCGTTATTATCGTCGTTATTATTGCCGTTAATATCGTCATTAATATCGTCATTATCATCGTTGTTATCGTCCTTATCATCCTCATAATTATCGTCGTTAATATCGTCGTTATTTTGTCATAATCATCGTCGTTAATGTCGTCGTTATTATCGTCATTATCTACGTTGTTATCGTCATAAATATCATCGTTAATATCGTCGTTATTATTGTCATTATCTTCTTTTTATCGTCGTTATTATCGTCCTTATCATCCTCATAAATATCGTCGTTAATATCGTCGTCATTTTGTCATAATCATCGTCGTTAATGTCGTCGTTATTATCGTCATTATCTTCGTTGTTATCGTCATAATTATCATCGTTAATATCGTCGTTATTATTGTCATTATCTTCTTTTTATCGTCGTTATTATCGTCGTTAATATTGTCGTTATTATCGTCGTTATTATCGTCGTTAATATCGTCGTTAATATCGTCATTATCATCGTTGTTATCGTCCTTATCATCCTCATAATCATCGTCGTTAATATCGTCGTTATTTTGTCATAATCATCGACGTTAATGTCGTCGTTATTATCGTCATTATCTACGTTGTTATCGTCATAAATATCATCGATAATATCGTCGTTATTATTGTCATTATCTTCTTTTTATCGTCGTTATTATCGTCGTTAATATCGTCTTTATTATCGCCGTTATTATCGTCGTTAATATCGTCGTTAATATCGTCATTATCATCGTTGTTATCGTCCTTATTATCCTCATAATCATCGTCGTTAATATCGTCGTTATTTTGTCATAATCATCGTCTTTAATGTCGTCGTTATTATCGTCATTATCTACGTTGTTATCATCATAAATATCATCGATAATATCGTCGTTATTATTGTCATTATCTTCTTTTTATCGTCGTTATTAACGTCGTTATTATCGTCGTTAATATCGTCGTTAATATCGTCATTATCATCGTTGTTATCGTCCTTATTATCCTCATAATTATCGTCGTTAATATCGTCGTTATTTTGTCATAATCATCGTCGTTAATATCGTCGTTATTTTGTCATAAACATCGACGTTAATGTCGTCGTTATTATCGTCATTATCTTCGTTGTTATCGTCATAATTAACATCGTTAATATCGTCGTTATTATTGTCATTATCTTCTTTTTATCGTCGTTATTATCGTCGTTATTATCGTCATTATCATCGTTGTTATCGTCCTTATCATCCTCATAATTATCGTCGTTAATATCGTCGTTATTTTGTCATAATCATCGTCGTTAATGTCGTCGTTGTTATCGTCATTATCTACGTTGTTATCGTCATAAATATCATCGTTAATATCGTCGTTATTATTGTCATTATCTTCTTTTATCGTCGTTATTATCGTCGTTAATATCGTCTTTATTATCGTCGTTATTATCGTCGTTAATATCGTCGTTAATATCGTCATTATCATCGTTGTTATCGTCCTTATCATCCTCAGAATCATCGTCGTTAATATCGTCGTTATTTTGTCATAATCATCGTCGTTAATGTCGTCGTTATTATCGTCATTATCTACGTTGTTATCGTCATAAATATCATCGTTAATATCGTCGTTATTATTGTCATTATCTTCTTTTATCGTCGTTATTATCGTCGTTAATATCGTCTTTATTATCGTCGTTATTATCGTCGTTAATATCGTCGTTAATATCGTCATTATCATCGTTGTTATCGTCCTTATCATCCTCAGAATCATCGTCGTTAATATCGTCGTTATTTTGTCATAATCATCGTCGTTAATGTCGTCGTTATTATCGTCATTATCTACGTTGTTATCGTCATAAATATCATCGATAATATCGTCGTTATTATTGTCATTATCTTCTTTTTATCGTCGTTATTATCGTCGTTATTATCGTCGTTAATATCGTCGTTAATATCGTCATTATCATCGTTGTTATCGTCCTTATTATCCTCATAATTATCATCGTTAATATCGTCGTTATTTTGTCATAATCATCGTCGTTAATATCATCGTTATTTTGTCATAATCATCGACGTTAATGTCGTCGTTATTATCGTCATTATCTACGTTGTTATCGTCATAAATATCATCGTTAATATCGTCGTTATTATTGTCATTTTCTTCTTTTTATCGTCGTTATTATCGTCGTTAATATCGTCGTTATTATCGTCGTTATTATCGTCGTTAATATCGTCGTTAATATCGTCATTATCATCGTTGTTATCGTCCTTATTATCCTCATAATCATCGTCGTTAATATCGTCGTTATTTTGTCATAATCACCGTCGTTAATGTCGTCGTTATTATCGTCATTATCTACGTTGTTATCGTCATAAATATCATCGTTAATATCGTCGTTATTATCGGCATTATCTTCGTTGTTATCGTCGTTATTATCCTCATAATTATCGTCGTTAATATCGTCGTTATTTTGTCATAATCATCGTCGTTAATGTCGTCGTTATTATCGTCATTATCTACGTTGTTATCGTCATAAATATCATCGTTAATATTGTCGTTATTATTGTCATTATCTTCTTTTTATCGTCGTTATTATCGTCGTTATTATCGTCGTTAATATCGTCGTTATTATCGTCGTTATTATTGCCGTTAATATCGTCATTAATATCGTCATTATCATCGTTGTTATCGTCCTTATCATCCTCATAATTATCGTCGTTAATATCGTCGTTATTTTGTCATAATCATCGTCGTTAATGTCGTCGTTATTATCGTCATTATCTACGTTGTTATCGTCATAAATATCATCGTTAATATCGTCGTTATTATTGTCATTATCTTCTTTTTATCGTCGTTATTATCGTCCTTATCATCCTCATAATTATCGTCGTTAATATCGTCGTCATTTTGTCATAATCATCGTCGTTAATGTCGTCGTTATTATCGTCATTATCTTCGTTGTTATCGTCATAATTATCATCGTTAATATCGTCGTTATTATTGTCATTATCTTCTTTTTATCGTCGTTATTATCGTCGTTAATATCGTCGTTATTATCGTCGTTATTATCGTCGTTAATATCGTCGTTAATATCGTCATTATCATCGTTGTTATCGTCCTTATCATCCTCATAATCATCGTCGTTAATATCGTCGTTATTTTGTCATAATCATCGACGTTAATGTCGTCGTTATTATCGTCATTATCTACGTTGTTATCGTCATAAATATCATCGATAATATCGTCGTTATTATTGTCATTATCTTCTTTTTATCGTCGTTATTATCGTCGTTAATATCATCTTTATTATCGCCGTTATTATCGTCGTTAATATCGTCGTTAATATCGTCATTATCATCGTTGTTATCGTCCTTATTATCCTCATAATCATCGTCGTTAATATCGTCGTTATTTTGTCATAATCATCGTCGTTAATGTCGTCGTTATTATCGTCAGTATCTACGTTGTTATCATCATAAATATCATCGATAATATCGTCGTTATTATTGTCATTATCTTCTTTTTATCGTCGTTATTAACGTCGTTATTATCGTCGTTAATATCGTCGTTAATATCGTCATTATCATCGTTGTTATCGTCCTTATTATCCTCATAATTATCGTCGTTAATATCGTCGTTATTTTGTCATAATCATCGTCGTTAATATCGTCGTTATTTTGTCATAAACATCGACGTTAATGTCGTCGTTATTATCGTCATTATCTTCGTTGTTATCGTCATAATTAACATCGTTAATATCGTCGTTATTATTGTCATTATCTTCTTTTTATCGTCGTTATTATCGTCGTTAATATCGTCATTATCATCGTTGTTATCGTCCTTATCATCCTCATAATTATCGTCGTTAATATCGTCGTTATTTTGTCATAATCACCGTCGTTAATGTCGTCGTTATTATCGTCATTATCTTCGTTGTTATCGTCGTTATTATCCTCATAATTATCTTCGTTAATATCGTCGTTATTTTGTCATAATCATCGTCGTTAATGTCGTCGTTATTATCGTCATTATCTACGTTGTTATCGTCATAAATATCATCGTTAATATCGTCGTTATTATTGTCATTTTCTTCTTTTTATCGTCGTTATTATCGTCGTTAATATCGTCGTTATTATCGTCGTTATTATCGTCGTTAATATCGTCGTTAATATCGTCATTATCATCGTTGTTATCGTCCTTATTATCCTCATAATCATCGTCGTTAATATCGTCGTTATTTTGTCATAATCATCGTCGTTAATGTCGTCGTTATTATCGTCATTATCTACGTTGTTATCGTCATAAATATCGTCGTTAATATCGTCGTTAATATCGTCATTATCTTCGTTGTTATCGTCCTTATCATCCTCATAATTATCGTCGTTAATATCGTCGTCATTTTGTCATAATCATCGTCGTTAATGTCGTCGTTATTATCGTCATTATCTTCGTTGTTATCGTCATAATTATCATCGTTAATATCGTCGTTATTATTGTCATTATCTTCTTTTTATCGTCGTTATTATCGTCGTTAATATCGTCGTTATTATCGTCGTTATTATCGTCGTTAATATCGTCGTTAATATCGTCATTATCATCGTTGTTATCGTCCTTATCATCCTCATAATCATCGTCGTTAATATCGTCGTTATTTTGTCATAATCACCGTCGTTAATGTCGTCGTTATTATCGTCATTATCTTCGTTGTTATCGTCGTTATTATCCTCATAATTATCGTCGTTAATATCGCCGTTATTTTGTCATAATCATCGTCGTTAATGTCGTCGTTATTATCGTCATTATCTACGTTGTTATCGTCATAAATATCATCGTTAATATCGTCGTTATTATTGTCATTTTCTTCTTTTTATCGTCGTTATTATCGTCGTTAATATCGTCGTTATTATCGTCGTTATTATCGTCGTTAATATTGTCGTTAATATCGTCATTATCATCGTTGTTATCGTCCTTATTATCCTCATAATCATCGTCGTTAATATCGTCGTTATTTTGTCATAATCATCGTCGTTAATGTCGTCGTTATTATCGTCATTATCTACGTTGCTATCGTCATAAATATCATCGTTAATATCGTCGTTATTATTGTCATTATCTTCGTTTTATCGTCGTTATTATCGTCGTTATTATCGTCGTTAATATCGTCGTTATTATCGTCGTTATTATTGCCGTTAATATCGTCATTAATAGCGTCATTATCATCGTTGTTATCGTCCTTATTATCCTCATAATTATCGTCGTTAATATCGTCGTTATTTTGTCATAATCATCGTCGTTAATGTCGTCGTTATTATCGTCATTATCATCGTTGTTATCGTCCTTATCATCCTCATAATTATCGTCGATAATATCGTCGTTATTTTGTCATAATCATCGTCGTTAATGTCGTCGTTATTATCGTCATTATCTACGTTGTTATCGTCATAAATATCATCGTTAATATCGTCGTTATTATTGTCATTATCTTCTTTTTATCGTCGTTATTATCGTCCTTATCATCCTCATAATTATCGTCGTTAATATCGTCGTCATTTTGTCCTAATCATCGTCGTTAATGTCGTCGTTATTATCGTCATTATCTTCGTTGTTATCGTCATAATTATCATCGTTAATATCGTCGTTATTATTGTCATTATCTTCTTTTTATCGTCGTTATTATCGTCGTTAATATCGTCGTTATTATCGTCGTTATTATCGTCGTTAATGTCGTCGTTATTATCGTCATTATCTTCGTTGTTATCGTCATAATTAACATCGTTAATATCGTCGTTATTATTGTCATTATCTTCTTTTTATCGTCGTTATTATCGTCGTTAATATCGTCTTTATTATCGTCGTTATTATCGTCGTTAATATCGTCGTTAATATCGTCATTGTCATCGTTGTTATCGTCCTTATCATCCTCATAATTATCGTCGTTAATATCGTCGTTATTTTGTCATAATCACCGTCGTTAATGTCGTCGTTATTATCGTCATTATCTTCGTTGTTATCGTCGTTATTATCCTCATAATTATCGTCGTTAATATCGTCGTTATTTTGTCATAATCATCGTCGTTAATGTCGTCGTTATTATCGTCATTATCTACGTTGTTATCGTCATAAATATCATCGTTAATATCGTCGTTATTATTGTCATTTTCTTCTTTTTATCGTCGTAATTATCGTCGTTAATATCGTCGTTATTATCGTCGTTATTATCGTCGTTAATATTGTCGTTAATATCGTCATTATCATCGTTGTTATCGTCCTTATTATCCTCATAATCATCGTCGTTAATATCGTCGTTATTTTGTCATAATCATCGTCGTTAATGTCGTCGTTATTATCGTCATTATCTACGTTGTTATCGTCATAAATATCATCGTTAATATCGTCGTTATTATTGTCATTATCTTCTTTTTATCGTCGTTATTATCGTCGTTAATATCGTCGTTATTATCGTCGTTATTATCGTCGTTAATATCGTCGTTATTATCGTCGTTAATATCGTCGTTAATAACGTCATTATCATCGTTGTTATCGTCCTTATCATCCTCATAATTATTATCGTTAATATCGTCGTTATTTTGTCATAATCATCGTCGTTAATGTCGTCGTTATTATCGTCATTATCATCGTTGTTATCGTCCTTATCATCCTCATAATTATCGTCGTTAATATCGTCGTTATTTTGTCATAATCATCGTCGTTAATGTCGTCGTTATTATCGTCATTATCTACGTTGTTATCGTCATAAATATCATCGTTAATATCGTCGTTATTATTGTCATTATATTCTTTTTATCGTCGTTATTATCGTCCTTATCATCCTCATAATTATCGTCGTTAATATCGTCGTCATTTTGTCCTAATCATCGTCGTTAATGTCGTCGTTATTATCGTCATTATCTTCGTTGTTATCGTCATAATTAGCATCGTTAATATCGTCGTTATTATTGTCATTATCTTCTTTTTATCGTCGTTATTATCGTCGTTAATATCGTCGTTATTATCGTCGTTATTATCGTCGTTAATATCGTCGTTAATATCGTCATTATCATCGTTGTTATCGTCCTTATCATCCTCAGAATCATCGTCGTTAATATCGTCGTTATTTTGTCATAATCATCGTCGTTAATGTCGTCGTTATTATCGTCATTATCTACGTTGTTATCGTCATAAATATCATCGATAATATCGTCGTTATTATTGTCATTATCTTCTTTTTATCGTCGTTATTATCGTCGTTAATATCGTCTTTATTATCGCCGTTATTATCGTCGTTAATATCGTCGTTAATATCGTCATTATCATCGTTGTTATCGTCCTTATTATCCTCATAATCATCGTCGTTAATATCGTCGTTATTTTGTCATAATCATCGTCGTTAATGTCGTCGTTATTATCGTCATTATCTACGTTGTTATCATCATAAATATCATCGATAATATCGTCGTTATTATTGTCATTATCTTCTTTTTATCTTCGTTATTAACGTCGTTATTATCGTCGTGAATATCGTCGTTAATATCGTCATTATCATCGTTGTTATCGTCCTTATTATTCTCATAATTATCGTCGTTAATATCGTCGTTATTTTGTCATAATCATCGTCGTTAATATCGTCGTTATTTTGTCATAATCATCGTCGTTAATGTCGTCGTTATTATCGTCATTATCTTCGTTGTTATCGTCATAATTATCATCGTTAATATCGTCGTTATTATTGTCATTATCTTCTTTTTATCGTCGTTATTATCGTCGTTAATATCGTCTTTATTATCGTCGTTATTATCGTCGTTAATATCGTCGTTAATATCGTCATTATCATCGTTGTTATCGTCCCTATCATCCTCATAATTATCGTCGTTAATATCGTCGTTATTTTGTCATAATCATCGTCGTTAATGTCGTCGTTATTATCGTCATTATCTACGTTGTTATCATCATAAATATCATCGATAATATCGTCGTTATTATTGTCATTATCTTCTTTTTATCGTCGTTATTAACGTCGTTATTATCGTCGTGAATATTGTCGTTAATATCGTCATTATCATCGTTGTTATCGTCCTTATTATCCTCATAATTATCGTCGTTAATATCGTCGTTATTTTGTCATAATCATCGTCGTTAATATCGTCGTTATTTTGTCATAATCATCGACGTTAATGTCGTCGTTATTATCGTCATTATCTTCGTTGTTATCGTCATAATTATCGTCGTTAATATCGTCGTTATTATTGTCCATATCTTCTTTTTATCGTCGTTATTATCGTCGTTAATATCGTCTTTATTATCGTCGTTATTATCGTCGTTAATATCGTCGTTAATATCGTCATTATCATCGTTGTTATCGTCCTTATCATCCTCATAATTATCGTCGTTAATATCGTCGTTATTTTGTCATAATCATCGTCGTTAATGTCGTCGTTATTATCGTCATTATCTACGTTGTTATCGTCATAAATATCATCGTTAATATCGTCGTTATTATTGTCATTTTCTTCTTTTTATCGTCGATATTATCGTCGTTAATATCGTCGTTATTATCGTCGTTATTATCGTCGTTAATATTGTCGTTAATATCGTCATTATCACCGTTGTTATCGTCCTTATTATCCTCATAATTATCGTCGTTAATATCGTCGTTATTTTGTCATAATCATCGTCGTTAATGTCGTCGTTATTATCGTCATTATCATCGTTGTTATCGTCCTTATCATCCTCATAATTATCGTCGTTAATATCGTCTTTATTTTGTCATAAACATCGTCGTTAATGTCGTCGTTATTATCGTCATTATCTTCGTTGTTATCGTCGTTATTATCCTCATAATTATCGTCGTTAATATCGTCGTTATTTTGTCATAATCATCGACGTTAATGACGTCGTTATTATCGTCATTATCTACGTTGTTATCGTCATAAATATCATCGTTAATATCGTCGTTATTATTGTCATTATCTTCTTTTTATCGTCGTTATTATCGTCGTTAATATCGTCCTTATTATCGTCGTTATTATCGTCGTTAATATCGTCGTTAATACCGTCATTATCACCGTTGTTATCGTCCTTATTATCCTCATAATTATCGTCGTTAATATCGTCGTTATTTTGTCATAAGCATCGTCGTTAATGTCGTCGTTATTATCGTCATTATCATCGTTGTTATCGTCCTTATCATCCTCATAATTATCGTCGTTAATATCGTCTTTATTTTGTCATAAACATCGTCGTTAATGTCGTCGTTATTATCGTCATTATCTTCGTTGTTATCGTCGTTATTATCCTCATAATTATCGTCGTTAATATCGTCGTTATTTTATCATAATCATCGACGTTAATGACGTCGTTATTATCGTCATTATCTTCGTTGTTATCGTCATAATTATCATCGTTAATATCGTCGATATTATTGTCATTATCTTCTTTTTATCGTCGTTATTATCGTCGTTAATATCGTCTTTATTATCGTCGTTATTATCGTCGTTAATATCGTCGTTAATATCGTCATTATCATCGTTGTTATCGTCCTTATCATCCTCATAATTATCGTCGTTAATATCGTCGTTATTTTGTCATAATCATCGTCGTTAATGTCGTCGTTATTATCGTCATTATCTACGTTGTTATCGTCATAAATATCATCGATAATATCGTCGTTATTATTGTCATTATCTTCTTTTTATCGTCGTTATTATCGTCGTTAATATCGTCTTTATTATCGCCGTTATTATCGTCGTTAATATCGTCGTTAATATCGTCATTATCATCGTTGTTATCGTCCTTATTATCCTCATAATCATCGTCGTTAATATCGTCGTTATTTTGTCATAATCATCGTCGTTAATGTCGTCGTTATTATCGTCATTATCTACGTTGTTATCATCATAAATATCATCGATAATATCGTCGTTATTATTGTCATTATCTTCTTTTTATCTTCGTTATTAACGTCGTTATTATCGTCGTGAATATCGTCGTTAATATCGTCATTATCATCGTTGTTATCGTCCTTATTATCCTCATAATTATCGTCGTTAATATCGTCGTTATTTTGTCATAATCATCGTCGTTAATATCGTCGTTATTTTGTCATAATCATCGACGTTAATGTCGTCGTTATTATCGTCATTATCTTCGTTGTTATCGTCATAATTATCATCGTTAATATCGTCGTTATTATTGTCATTATCTTCTTTTTATCGTCGTTATTATCGTCGTTAATATCGTCTTTATTATCGTCGTTATTATCGTCGTTAATATCGTCGTTAATATCGTCATTATCATCGTTGTTATCGTCCTTATCATCCTCATAATTATCGTCGTTAATATCGTCGTTATTTTGTCATAATCATCGTCGTTAATGTCGTCGTTATTATCGTCATTATCTACGTTGTTATCGTCATAAATATCATCGTTAATATCGTCGTTATTATTGTCATTATCTTCTTTTTATCGTCGTTATTATCGTCCTTATCATCCTCATAATTATCGTCGTTAATATCGTCGTCATTTTGTCCTAATCATCGTCGTTAATGTCGTCGTTATTATCGTCATTATCTTCGTTGTTATCGTCATAATTATCATCGTTAATATCGTCGTTATTATTGTCATTATCTTCTTTTTATCGTCGTTATTATCGTCGTTAATATCGTCGTTATTATCGTCGTTATTATCGTCGTTAATATCGTCGTTAATATCGTCATTATCATCGTTGTTATCGTCCTTATCATCCTCAGAATCATCGTCGTTAATATCATCGTTATTTTGTCATAATCATCGTCGTTAATGTCGTCGTTATTATCGTCATTATCTACGTTGTTATCGTCATAAATATCATCGATAATATCGTCGTTATTATTGTCATTATCTTCTTTTTATCGTCGTTATTATCGTCGTTAATATCGTCTTTATTATCGCCGTTATTATCGTCGTTAATATCGTCGTTAATATCGTCATTATCATCGTTGTTATCGTCCTTATTATCCTCATAATCATCGTCGTTAATATCGTCGTTATTTTGTCATAATCATCGTCGTTAATGTCGTCGTTATTATCGTCATTATCTACGTTGTTATCATCATAAATATCATCGATAATATCGTCGTTATTATTGTCATTATCTTCTTTTTATCTTCGTTATTAACGTCGTTATTATCGTCGTGAATATCGTCGTTAATATCGTCATTATCATCGTTGTTATCGTCCTTATTATTCTCATAATTATCGTCGTTAATATCGTCGTTATTTTGTCATAATCATCGTCGTTAATATCGTCGTTATTTTGTCATAATCATCGTCGTTAATGTCGTCGTTATTATCGTCATTATCTTCGTTGTTATCGTCATAATTATCATCGTTAATATCGTCGTTATTATTGTCATTATCTTCTTTTTATCGTCGTTATTATCGTCGTTAATATCGTCTTTATTATCGTCGTTATTATCGTCGTTAATATCGTCGTTAATATCGTCATTATCATCGTTGTTATCGTCCCTATCATCCTCATAATTATCGTCGTTAATATCGTCGTTATTTTGTCATAATCATCGTCGTTAATGTCGTCGTTATTATCGTCATTATCTACGTTGTTATCATCATAAATATCATCGATAATATCGTCGTTATTATTGTCATTATCTTCTTTTTATCGTCGTTATTAACGTCGTTATTATCGTCGTGAATATCGTCGTTAATATCGTCATTATCATCGTTGTTATCGTCCTTATTATCCTCATAATTATCGTCGTTAATATCGTCGTTATTTTGTCATAATCATCGTCGTTAATATCGTCGTTATTTTGTCATAATCATCGACGTTAATGTCGTCGTTATTATCGTCATTATCTTCGTTGTTATCGTCATAATTATCGTCGTTAATATCGTCGTTATTATTGTCCATATCTTCTTTTTATCGTCGTTATTATCGTCGTTAATATCGTCTTTATTATCGTCGATATTATCGTCGTTAATATCGTCGTTAATATCGTCATTATCATCGTTGTTATCGTCCTTATCATCCTCATAATTATCGTCGTTAATATCGTCGTTATTTTGTCATAATCATCGTCGTTAATGTCGTCGTTATTATCGTCATTATCTACGTTGTTATCGTCATAAATATCATCGTTAATATCGTCGTTATTATTGTCATTTTCTTCTTTTTATCGTCGTTATTATCGTCGTTAATATCGTCTTTATTATCGTCGTTATTATCGTCGTTAATATCGTCGTTAATATCGTCATTATCATCGTTGTTATCGTCCTTATCATCCTCATAATTATCGTCGTTAATATCGTCGTTATTTTGTCATAATCATCGTCGTTAATGTCGTCGTTATTATCGTCATTATCTACGTTGTTATCGTCATAAATATCATCGATAATATCGTCGTTATTATTGTCATTATCTTCTTTTTATCGTCGTTATTATCGTCGTTAATATCGTCTTTATTATCGCCGTTATTATCGTCGTTAATATCGTCGTTAATATCGTCATTATCATCGTTGTTATCGTCCTTATTATCCTCATAATCATCGTCGTTAATATCGTCGTTATTTTGTCATAATCATCGTCGTTAATGTCGTCGTTATTATCGTCATTATCTACGTTGTTATCATCATAAATATCATCGATAATATCGTCGTTATTATTGTCATTATCTTCTTTTTATCTTCGTTATTAACGTCGTTATTATCGTCGTGAATATCGTCGTTAATATCGTCATTATCATCGTTGTTATCGTCCTTATTATCCTCATAATTATCGTCGTTAATATCGTCGTTATTTTGTCATAATCATCGTCGTTAATATCGTCGTTATTTTGTCATAATCATCGACGTTAATGTCGTCGTTATTATCGTCATTATCTTCGTTGTTATCGTCATAATTATCATCGTTAATATCGTCGTTATTATTGTCATTATCTTCTTTTTATCGTCGTTATTATCGTCGTTAATATCGTCTTTATTATCGTCGTTATTATCGTCGTTAATATCGTCGTTAATATCGTCATTATCATCGTTGTTATCGTCCTTATCATCCTCATAATTATCGTCGTTAATATCGTCGTTATTTTGTCATAATCATCGTCGTTAATGTCGTCGTTATTATCGTCATTATCTACGTTGTTATCATCATAAATATCATCGTTAATATCGTCGTTATTATTGTCATTATCTTCTTTTTATCGTCGTTATTAACGTCGTTATTATCGTCGTGAATATCGTCGTTAATATCGTCATTATCATCGTTGTTATCGTCCTTATTATCCTCATAATTATCGTCGTTAATATCGTCGTTATTTTGTCATAATCATCGTCGTTAATATCGTCGTTATTTTGTCATAATCATCGACGTTAATGTCGTCGTTATTATCGTCATTATCTTCGTTGTTATCGTCATAATTATCATCGTTAATATCGTCGTTATTATTGTCCATATCTTCTTTTTATCGTCGTTATTATCGTCGTTAATATCGTCTTTATTATCGCCGTTATTATCGTCGTTAATATCGTCGTTAATATCGTCATTATCATCGTTGTTATCGTCCTTATTATCCTCATAATCATCGTCGTTAATATCGTCGTTATTTTGTCAAAATCATCGTCGTTAATGTCGTCGTTATTATCGTCATTATCTACGTTGTTATCATCATAAATATCATCGATAATATCGTCGTTATTATTGTCATTATCTTCTTTTTATCTTCGTTATTAACGTCGTTATTATCGTCGTGAATATCGTCGTTAATATCGTCATTATCATCGTTGTTATCGTCCTTATTATCCTCATAATTATCGTCGTTAATATCGTCGTTATTTTGTCATAATCATCGTCGTTAATATCGTCGTTATTTTGTCATAATCATCGACGTTAATGTCGTCGTTATTATCGTCATTATCTTCGTTGTTATCGTCATAATTATCATCGTTAATATCGTCGTTATTATTGTCATTATCTTCTTTTTATCGTCGTTATTATCGTCGTTAATATCGTCTTTATTATCGTCGTTATTATCGTCGTTAATATCGTCGTTAATATCGTCATTATCATCGTTGTTATCGTCCTTATCATCCTCATAATTATCGTCGTTAATATCGTCGTTATTTTGTCATAATCATCGTCGTTAATGTCGTCGATATTATCGTCATTATCTACGTTGTTATCATCATAAATATCATCGATAATATCGTCGTTATTATTGTCATTATCTTCTTTTTATCGTCGTTATTAACGTCGTTATTATCGTCGTGAATATCGTCGTTAATATCGTCATTATCATCGTTGTTATCGTCCTTATTATCCTCATAATTATCGTCGTTAATATCGTCGTTATTTTGTCATAATCATCGTCGTTAATATCGTCGTTATTTTGTCATAATCATCGACGTTAATGTCGTCGTTATTATCGTCATTATCTTCGTTGTTATCGTCATAATTATCATCGTTAATATCGTCGTTATTATTGTCCATATCTTCTTTTTATCGACGTTATTATCGTCGTTAATATCGTCTTTATTATCGTCGTTATTATCGTCGTTAA
The DNA here is from genome assembly GCA_911387685.1 of Dolichovespula media. Lineage (NCBI taxonomy): Eukaryota > Metazoa > Arthropoda > Insecta > Hymenoptera > Vespidae > Dolichovespula > Dolichovespula media. The sequence goes on from OU426857.1 coordinate 7,731,845, forward strand.
TATCGTCGTTAATATCGTCATTATCATCGTTGTTATCGTCCTTATCATCCTCATAATTATCGTCGTTAATATCGTCGTTATTTTGTCATAATCATCGTCGTTAATGTCGTCGTTATTATCGTCATTATCTACGTTGTTATCGTCATAAATATCATCGTTAATATCGTCGTTATTATTGTCATTATCTTCTTTTTATCGTCGTTATTATCGTCGTTAATATCGTCTTTATTATCGCCGTTATTATCGTCGTTAATATCGTCGTTAATATCGTCATTATCATCGTTGTTATCGTCCTTATTATCCTCATAATCATCGTCGTTAATATCGTCGTTATTTTGTCATAATCATCGTCGTTAATGTCGTCGTTATTATCGTCATTATCTACGTTGTTATCATCATAAATATCATCGATAATATCGTCGTTATTATTGTCATTATCTTCTTTTTATCTTCGTTATTAACGTCGTTATTATCGTCGTGAATATCGTCGTTAATATCGTCATTATCATCGTTGTTATCGTCCTTATTATCCTCATAATTATCGTCGTTAATATCGTCGTTATTTTGTCATAATCATCGTCGTTAATATCGTCGTTATTTTGTCATAATCATCGACGTTAATGTCGTCGTTATTATCGTCATTATCTTCGTTGTTATCGTCATAATTATCATCGTTAATATCGTCGTTATTATTGTCATTATCTTCTTTTTATCGTCGTTATTATCGTCGTTAATATCGTCTTTATTATCGTCGTTATTATCGTCGTTAATATCGTCGTTAATATCGTCATTATCATCGTTGTTATCGTCCTTATCATCCTCATAATTATCGTCGTTAATATCGTCGTTATTTTGTCATAATCATCGTCGTTAATGTCGTCGTTATTATCGTCATTATCTACGTTGTTATCATCATAAATATCATCGATAATATCGTCGTTATTATTGTCATTATCTTCTTTTTATCGTCGTTATTAACGTCGTTATTATCGTCGTGAATATCGTCGTTAATATCGTCATTATCATCGTTGTTATCGTCCTTATTATCCTCATAATTATCGTCGTTAATATCGTCGTTATTTTGTCATAATCATCGTCGTTAATATCGTCGTTATTTTGTCATAATCATCGACGTTAATGTCGTCGTTATTATCGTCATTATCTTCGTTGTTATCGTCATAATTATCATCGTTAATATCGTCGTTATTATTGTCCATATCTTCTTTTTATCGTCGTTATTATCGTCGTTAATATCGTCTTTATTATCGCCGTTATTATCGTCGTTAATATCGTCGTTAATATCGTCATTATCATCGTTGTTATCGTCCTTATTATCCTCATAATCATCGTCGTTAATATCGTCGTTATTTTGTCATAATCATCGTCGTTAATGTCGTCGTTATTATCGTCATTATCTACGTTGTTATCATCATAAATATCATCGATAATATCGTCGTTATTATTGTCATTATCTTCTTTTTATCTTCGTTATTAACGTCGTTATTATCGTCGTTAATATCGTCGTTAATATCGTCATTATCATCGTTGTTATCGTCCTTATTATCCTCATAATTATCGTCGTTAATATCGTCGTTATTTTGTCATAATCATCGTCGTTAATATCGTCGTTATTTTGTCATAATCATCGACGTTAATGTCGTCGTTATTATCGTCATTATCTTCGTTGTTATCGTCATAATTATCATCGTTAATATCGTCGTTATTATTGTCATTATCTTCTTTTTATCGTCGTTATTATCGTCGTTAATATCGTCTTTATTATCGTCGTTATTATCGTCGTTAATATCGTCGTTAATATCGTCATTATCATCGTTGTTATCGTCCTTATCATCCTCATAATTATCGTCGTTAATATCGTCGTTATTTTGTCATAATCATCGTCGTTAATGTCGTCGTTATTATCGTCATTATCTACGTTGTTATCATCATAAATATCATCGATAATATCGTCGTTATTATTGTCATTATCTTCTTTTTATCGTCGTTATTAACGTCGTTATTATCGTCGTGAATATCGTCGTTAATATCGTCATTATCATCGTTGTTATCGTCCTTATTATCCTCATAATTATCGTCGTTAATATCGTCGTTATTTTGTCATAATCATCGTCGTTAATATCGTCGTTATTTTGTCATAATCATCGACGTTAATGTCGTCGTTATTATCGTCATTATCTTCGTTGTTATCGTCATAATTATCATCGTTAATATCGTCGTTATTATTGTCCATATCTTCTTTTTATCGACGATATTATCGTCGTTAATATCGTCTTTATTATCGTCGTTATTATCGTCGTTAATATCGTCGTTAATATCGTCATTATCATCGTTGTTATCGTCCTTATCATCCTCATAATTATCGTCGTTAATATCGTCGTTATTTTGTCATAATCATCGTCGTTAATGTCGTCGTTATTATCGTCATTATCTACGTTGTTATCGTCATAAATATCATCGTTAATATCGTCGTTATTATTGTCATTTTCTTCTTTTTATCGTCGATATTATCGTCGTTAATATCGTCGTTATTATCGTCGTTATTATCGTCGTTAATATTGTCGTTAATATCGTCATTATCACCGTTGTTATCGTCCTTATTATCCTCATAATTATCGTCGTTAATATCGTCGTTATTTTGTCATAATCATCGTCGTTAATGTCGTCGTTATTATCGTCATTATCATCGTTGTTATCGTCCTTATCATCCTCATAATTATCGTCGTTAATATCGTCTTTATTTTGTCATAATCATCGTCGTTAATATCGTCGTTATTTTGTCATAATCATCGACGTTAATGTCGTCGTTATTATCGTCATTATCTTCGTTGTTATCGTCATAATTATCATCGTTAATATCGTCGTTATTATTGTCCATATCTTCTTTTTATCGTCGTTATTATCGTCGTTAATATCGTCTTTATTATCGCCGTTATTATCGTCGTTAATATCGTCGTTAATATCGTCATTATCATCGTTGTTATCGTCCTTATTATCCTCATAATCATCGTCGTTAATATCGTCGTTATTTTGTCATAATCATCGTCGTTAATGTCGTCGTTATTATCGTCATTATCTACGTTGTTATCATCATAAATATCATCGATAATATCGTCGTTATTATTGTCATTATCTTCTTTTTATCTTCGTTATTAACGTCGTTATTATCGTCGTGAATATCGTCGTTAATATCGTCATTATCATCGTTGTTATCGTCCTTATTATCCTCATAATTATCGTCGTTAATATCGTCGTTATTTTGTCATAATCATCGTCGTTAATATCGTCGTTATTTTGTCATAATCATCGACGTTAATGTCGTCGTTATTATCGTCATTATCTTCGTTGTTATCGTCATAATTATCATCGTTAATATCGTCGTTATTATTGTCCATATCTTCTTTTTATCGACGTTATTATCGTCGTTAATATCGTCTTTATTATCGTCGTTATTATCGTCGTTAATATCGTCGTTAATATCGTCATTATCATCGTTGTTATCGTCCTTATCATCCTCATAATTATCGTCGTTAATATCGTCGTTATTTTGTCATAATCATCGTCGTTAATGTCGTCGTTATTATCGTCATTATCTACGTTGTTATCGTCATAAATATCATCGTTAATATCGTCGTTATTATTGTCATTTTCTTCTTTTTATCGTCGATATTATCGTCGTTAATATCGTCGTTATTATCGTCGTTATTATCGTCGTTAATATTGTCGTTAATATCGTCATTATCACCGTTGTTATCGTCCTTATTATCCTCATAATTATCGTCGTTAATATCGTCGTTATTTTGTCATAATCATCGTCGTTAATGTCGTCGTTATTATCGTCATTATCATCGTTGTTATCGTCCTTATCATCCTCATAATTATCGTCGTTAATATCGTCTTTATTCTGTCATAAACATCGTCGTTAATGTCGTCGTTATTATCGTCATTATCTTCGTTGTTATCGTCGTTATTATCCTCATAATTATCGTCGTTAATATCGTCGTTATTTTGTCATAATCATCGACGTTAATGACGTCGTTATTATCGTCATTATCTACGTTGTTATCGTCATAAATATCATCGTTAATATCGTCGTTATTATTGTCATTATCTTCTTTTTATCGTCGTTAATATCGTCGTTAATATCGTCCATATTATCGTCGTTATTATCGTCGTTAATATCGTCGTTTATACCGTCATTATCACCGTTGTTATCGTCCTTATTATCCTCATAATTATCGTCGTTAATATCGTCGTTATTTTGTCATAAGCATCGTCGTTAATGTCGTCGTTATTATCGTCATTATCATCGTTGTAATCGTCCTTATCATCCTCATAATTATCGTCGTTAATATCATCTTTATTTTGTCATAAACATCGTCGTTAATGTCGTCGTTATTATCGTCATTATCTTCGTTGTTATCGTCGTTATTATCCTCATAATTATCGTCGTTAATATCGTCGTTATTTTATCATAATCATCGACGTTAATGACGTCGTTATTATCGTCATTATCTTCGTTGTTATCGTCATAATTATCATCGTTAATATCGTCGATATTATTGTCATTATCTTCTTTTTATCGTCGTTATTATCGTCGTTAATATCGTCTTTATTATCGTCGTTATTATCGTCGTTAATATCGTCGTTAATATCGTCATTATCATCGTTGTTATCGTCCTTATCATCCTCATAATTATCGTCGTTAATATCGTCGTTATTTTGTCATCATCATCGTCGTTAATGTCGTCGTTATTATCGTCATTATCTACGTTGTTATCGTCCTTATCATCCTCATAATTATCGTCGTTAATATCGACGTTATTTTGTCATAATCATCGTCGTTAATGTCGGTGTTATTATCGTCATTATCTTCGTTGTTATCGTCGTTATTATCTTCATAATTATCGTCGTTAATATCGTCGTTATTTTGTCATAATCATCGTCGTTAATGTCGTCGTTATTATCGTCATTATCTACGTTGTTATCGTCATAAATATCATCGTTAACATCGTCGTTATTATTGTCATTATCTTCTTTTTATCGTCGTTATTATCGTCGTTAATATCTTCGTTATTTTGTCATAATCATCGTCGTTATTGTCGTCGTTATTATCGTCATTATCTTCGATGTTATCGTCGTTATTATCCTCATAATTATCGTCGTTAATATCGTCGTTATTTTGTCATAACCATCGTCGTTAATGTCGTCGTTATTATCGTCATTATCTACGTTGTTATCGTCATAATTATCATCGTTAATATCGTCGTTATTATTGTCCATATCTTCTTTTTATCGTCGTTATTATCGTCGTTAATATCGTCTTTATTATCGTCGTTATTATCGTCCTTAATATCGTCGTTAATATCGTCATTATCATCGTTGTTATCGTCCTTATCATCCTCATAATTATCGTCGTTAATATCGTCGTTATTTTGTCATAATCATCGTCGTTAATGTCGTCGTTATTATCGTCATTATCTACGTTGTTATCGTCCTTATCATCCTCGTAATTATCGTCGTTAATATCGTCGTTATTTTGTCATAAACATCGTCGTTAATGTCGTCGTTATTATCGTCATTATCTTCGTTGTTTACGTCGTTATTATCCTCATAATTATCGTCGTTAATATCGTCGTTATTTTGTCATAATCATCGACGTTAATGTCGTCGTTATTATCGTCATTATCTTCGTTGTTATCGTCATAATTATCATCGTTAATATCGTCGTTCTTATTGTCATTATCTTCTTTTTATCGTCGTTATTATCGTCGTTAATATCGTCGTTATTATCGTCGTTATTATCGTCGTTAATATCGTCGTTAATATCGTCATTATCATCGTTGTTATCGTCCTTATCATCCTCATAATCATCGTCGTTAATATCGTCGTTATTTTGTCATAATCATCGTCGTTAATGTCGTCGTTATTATCGTCATTATCTACGTTGTTATCGTCATAAATATAATCGTTAATATCGTCGTTATTATTGTCATTTTCTTCTTTTTATCGTCGTTATTATCGTCGTTAATATCGTCGTTATTATCGTCGTTATTATCGTCGTTAATATTGTCGTTAATATCGTCATTATCATCGTTGTAATCGTCCTTATTATCCTCATAATCATCGTCGTTAATATCGTCGTTATTTTGTCATAATCATCGTCGTTAATGTCGTCGTTATTATCGTCATTATCTACGTTGTTATCGTCATAAATATCATCGTTAATATCGTCGTTATTATTGTCATTATCTTCTTTTTATCGTCGTTATTATCGTCGTTAATATCGTCGTTATTATCGTCGTTATTATCGTCGTTAATATCGTCGTTATTATCGTCGTTAATATCGTCGTTAATAACGTCATTATCATCGTTGTTATCGTCCTTATCATCCTCATAATTATTATCGTTAATATCGTCGTTATTTTGTCATAATCATCGTCGTTAATGTCGTCGTTATTATCGTCATTATCTACGTTGTTATCGTCCTTATCATCCTCATAATTATCGTCGTTAATATCGACGTTATTTTGTCATAATCATCGTCGTTAATGTCGGTGTTATTATCGTCATTATCTTCGTTGTTATCGTCCTTATCATCCTCATAATTATCGTCGTTAATATCGTCGTTATTTTGTCATAATCATCGTCGTTAATGTCGTCGTTATTATCGTCATTATCTACGTTGTTATCGTCATAAATATCATCGTTAATATCGTCGTTATTATTGTCATTATCTTCTTTTTATCGTCGTTATTATCGTCCTTATCATCCTCATAATTATCGTCGTTAATATCGTCGTCATTTTGTCCTAATCATCGTCGTTAATGTCGTCGTTATTATCGTCATTATCTTCGTTGTTATCGTCATAATTATCATCGTTAATATCGTCGTTATTATTGTCATTATCTTCTTTTTATCGTCGTTATTATCGTCGTTAATATCGTCGTTATTATCGTCGTTATTATCGTCGTTAATATCGTCGTTAATATCGTCATTATCATCGTTGTTATCGTCCTTATCATCCTCATAATCATCGTCGTTAATATCGTCGTTATTTTGTCATAATCATCGTCGTTAATGTCGTCGTTATTATCGTCATTATCTACGTTGTTATCGTCATAAATATCATCGATAATATCGTCGTTATTATTGTCATTATCTTCTTTTTATCGTCGTTATTATCGTCGTTAATATCGTCTTTATTATCGCCGTTATTATCGTCGTTAATATCGTCGTTAATATCGTCATTATCATCGTTGTTATCGTCCTTATTATCCTCATAATCATCGTCGTTAATATCGTCGTTATTTTGTCATAATCATCGTCGTTAATATCGTCGTTATTTTGTCATAATCATCGACGTTAATGTCGTCGTTATTATCGTCATTATCTTCGTTGTTATCGTCATAATTATCATCGTTAATATCGTCGTTATTATTGTCATTATCTTCTTTTTATCGTCGTTATTATCGTCGTTAATATCGTCTTTATTATCGTCGTTATTATCGTCGTTAATATCGTCGTTAATATCGTCATTATCATCGTTGTTATCGTCCTTATCATCCTCATAATTATCGTCGTTAATATCGTCGTTATTTTGTCATAATCATCGTCGTTAATGTCGTCGTTATTATCGTCATTATCTACGTTGTTATCATCATAAATATCATCGATAATATCGTCGTTATTATTGTCATTATCTTCTTTTTATCGTCGTTATTAACGTCGTTATTATCGTCGTGAATATCGTCGTTAATATCGTCATTATCATCGTTGTTATCGTCCTTATTATCCTCATAATTATCGTCGTTAATATCGTCGTTATTTTGTCATAATCATCGTCGTTAATATCGTCGTTATTTTGTCATAATCATCGACGTTAATGTCGTCGTTATTATCGTCATTATCTTCGTTGTTATCGTCATAATTATCATCGTTAATATCGTCGTTATTATTGTCCATATCTTCTTTTTATCGTCGTTATTATCGTCGTTAATATCGTCTTTATTATCGTCGTTATTATCGTCGTTAATATCGTCGTTAATATCGTCATTATCATCGTTGTTATCGTCCTTATCATCCTCATAATTATCGTCGTTAATATCGTCGTTATTTTATCATAATCATCGTCGTTAATGTCGTCGTTATTATCGTCATTATCTACGTTGTTATCGTCATAAATATCATCGTTAATATCGTCGTTATTATTGTCATTATCTTCTTTTTATCGTCGTTATTATCGTCCTTATCATCCTCATAATTATCGTCGTTAATATCGACGTTATTTTGTCATAATCATCGTCGTTAATGTCGTTGTTATTATCGTCATTATCTTCGTTGTTATCGTCCTTATCATCCTCATAATTATCGTCGTTAATATCGTCTTTATTTTGTCATAAACATCGTCGTTAATGTCGTCGTTATTATCGTCATTATCTTCGTTGTTATCGTCGTTATTATCCTCATAATTATCGTCGTTATTATCGTCGTTATTTTATCATAATCATCGACGTTAATGACGTCGTTATTATCGTCATTATCTTCGTTGTTATCGTCATAATTATCATCGTTAATATCGTCGATATTATTGTCATTATCTTCTTTTTATCGTCGTTATTATCGTCGTTAATATCGTCTTTATTATCGTCGTTATTATCGTCGTTAATATCGTCGTTAATATCGTCATTATCATCGTTGTTATCGTCCTTATCATCCTCATAATTATCGTCGTTAATATCGTCGTTATTTTGTCATCATCATCGTCGTTAATGTCGTCGTTATTATCGTCATTATCTACGTTGTTATCGTCCTTATCATCCTCATAATTATCGTCGTTAATATCGACGTTATTTTGTCATAATCATCGTCGTTAATGTCGGTGTTATTATCGTCATTATCTTCGTTGTTATCGTCGTTATTATCTTCATAATTATCGTCGTTAATATCGTCGTTATTTTGTCATAATCATCGTCGTTAATGTCGTCGTTATTATCGTCATTATCTACGTTGTTATCGTCATAAATATCATCGTTAATATCGTCGTTATTATTGTCATTATCTTCTTTTTATCGTCGTTATTATCGTCGTTAATATCTTCGTTATTTTGTCATAATCATCGTCGTTAATGTCGTCGTTATTATCGTCATTATCTTCGATGTTATCGTCGTTATTATCCTCATAATTATCGTCGTTAATATCGTCGTTATTTTGTCATAACCATCGTCGTTAATGTCGTCGTTATTATCCTCATTATCTACGTTGTTATCGTCATAATTATCATCGTTAATATCGTCGTTATTATTGTCCATATCTTCTTTTTATCGTCGTTATTATCGTCGTTAATATCGTCTTTATTATCGTCGTTATTATCGTCCTTAATATCGTCGATAATATCGTCATTATCATCGTTGTTATCGTCCTTATCATCCTCATAATTATCGTCGTTAATATCGTCGTTATTTTGTCATAATCATCATCGTTAATGTCGTCGTTATTATCGTCATTATCTACGTTGTTATCGTCCTTATCATCCTCGTAATTATCGTCGTTAATATCGTCGTTATTTTGTCATAAACATCGTCGTTAATGTCGTCGTTATTATCGTCATTATCTTCGTTGTTATCGTCGTTATTATCCTCATAATTATCGTCGTTAATATCGTCGTTATTTTGTCATAATCATCGACGTTAATGTCGTCGTTATTATCGTCATTATCTTCGTTGTTATCGTCATAATTATCATCGTTAATATCGTCGTTATTATTATCATTATCTTCTTTTTATCGTCGTTATTATCGTCGTTAATATCGTCTTTATTATCGTCGTTATTATCGTTGTTATCGTCCTTATCATCGTCATAATTATCGTCGTTAATATCGTCGTTATTTTGTCATAATCATCGTCGTTAATGTCTTCGTTATTATCGTCATTATCTACGTTGTTATCATCATAAATATCATCGTTAATATCGTCGTTATTATTGTCATTTTCTTCTTTTTATCGTCGATATTATCGTCCTTAATATCGTCGTTATTATCGTCTTTATTATCGTCGTTAATATTGTCGTTAATATCGTCATTATCACCGTTGTTATCGTCCTTATTATCCTCATAATTATCGTCGTTAATATCGTCGTTATTTTGTCATAATCATCGTCGTTAATGTCGTCGTTATTATCGTCATTATCATCGTTGTTATCGTCCTTATCATCCTCATAATTATCGTCGTTAATATCGTCTTTATTTTGTCATAAACATCGTCGTTAATGTCGTCGTTATTATCGTCATTATCTTCGTTGTTATCGTCGTTATTATCCTCATAATTATCGTCGTTAATATCGTCGTTATTTTGTCATAATCATCGACGTTAATGACGTCGTTATTATCGTCATTATCTACGTTGTTATCGTCATAAATATCATCGTTAATATCGTCGTTATTATTGTCATTATCTTCTTTTTATCGTCGTTATTATCGTCGTTAATATCGTCCTTATTATCGTCGTTATTATCGTCGTTAATATCGTCGTTAATACCGTCATTATCACCGTTGTTATCGTCCTTATTATCCTCATAATTATCGTCGTTAATATCGTCGTTATTTTGTCATAAGCATCGTCGTTAATGTCATCGTTATTATCGTCATTATCATCGTTGTTATCGTGCTTATCATCCTCATAATTATCGTCGTTAATATCGTCTTTATTTTGTCATAAACATCGTCGTTAATGTCGTCGTTATTATCGTCATTATCTTCGTTGTTATCGTCCTTATCATCCTCATAATTATCGTCGTTAATATCGACGTTATTTTGTCATAATCATCGTCGTTAATGTCGGTGTTATTATCGTCATTATCTTCGTTGTTATCGTCGTTATTATCTTCATAATTATCGTCGTTAATATCGTCGTTATTTTGTCATAATCATCGTCGTTAATGTCGTCGTTATTATCGTCATTATCTACGTTGTTATCGTCATAAATATCATCGTTAATATCGTCGTTATTATTGTCATTATCTTCTTTTTATCGTCGTTATTATCGTCGTTAATATCTTCGTTATTTTGTCATAATCATCGTCGTTAATGTCGTCGTTATTATCGTCATTATCTTCGATGTTATCGTCGTTATTATCCTCATAATTATCGGCGTTAATATAATCGTTATTTTGTCATAATCATCGACGTTAATGTCGTCGTTATTATCGTCATTATCTTCGTTGTTATCGTCATAAATATAATCGTTAATATCTTCGTTATTATTGTCATTATCTTCTTTTTATCGTCGTTATTATCGTCGTTAATATCGTCGTTATTATCGTCGTTATTATCGTCGTTAATATCGTCGTTATTATCGTCGTTATTATCGTCGTTATTATCGTCGTTAATATCGTCGTTAATATCGTCATTATAATCGTTGTTATCGTCCTTATTATCCTCATAATTATCGTCGTTAATATCGTCGTTATTATCGTCATTATCATCGTTGTTATCGTCCTTATCATCCTCATAATTATCGTCGTTAATATCGTCGTTATTTTGTCATAATCATCGTCGTTAATGTCGTCGTTATTATCGTCATTATCTACGTTGTTATCGTCATAAATATCATCGTTAATATCGTTGTTATTATTGTCATTATCTTCTTTTTATCGTCGTTATTATCGTCGTTAATATCGTCTTTATTATCGTCGTTATTATCGTCGTTAATATCGTCGTTAATATCGTCATTATCATCGTTGTTATCGTCCTTATCATCCTCATAATTGTCGTCGTTAATATCGTCGTTATTTTGTCATAATCATCGTCGTTAGTTTCGTCGTTAATATCGTCATTATTATCGTTGTTATCGTCCTTATTATCCTCATAATTATCGTCGTTAATATCGTCGTTTTTTTGTCATAATCATCGTCGTTAATGCCGTCGTTATTATCGTCATTATCTACGTTGTTATCGTCATAAATATCATCGTTAATATCGTCGTTATTATTGTCATTTTCTTCTTTTTATCGTCGTTATTATCGTCGTTAATATCGTCGTTATTATCGCGTTATTATCGTCGTTAATATCGTCGTTAATATCGTCATTATCATCGTTGTTATCGTCCTTATTATCCTCATAATTATCGTCGTTAATATCGTCGTTTTTTTGTCATAATCATCGTCGTTAATATCGTCGTTATTTTGTCATAATCATCGTCGTTAATGTCGTCGTTATTATTGTCATTATCTACGTTGTTATCGTCATAATTATCATCGTTAATATCGTCGTTATTATTGTCATTATCTTCTTATTATCGTCGTTATTTTCGTCGTTAATATCGTCTTTATTATCGTCGTTTTTAGCGTCGTTAATATCGTCGTTAATATCGTCATTATCTTCGTTGTTATCGTCGTTATTATCCTCATAATTATCGTCGTTAATATCGTCGTTATTTTGTCATAATCATCGACGTTAATGACGTCGTTATTATCGTCATTATCTACGTTGTTATCGTCATAAATATCATCGTTAATATCGTCGTTATTATTGTCATTATCTTCTTTTTATCGTCGTTATTATCGTCCTTAATATCGTCCTTATTATCGTCGTTATTATCGTCGTTAATATCGTCGTTAATACCGTCATTATCACCGTTGTTATCGTCCTTATTATCCTCATAATTATCGTCGTTAATATCGTCGTTATTTTGTCATAAGCATCGTCGTTAATGTCATCGTTATTATCGTCATTATCATCGTTGTTATCGTGCTTATCATCCTCATAATTATCGTCGTTAATATCGTCTTTATTTTGTCATAAACATCGTCGTTAATGTCGTCGTTATTATCGTCATTATCTTCGTTGTTATCGTCCTTATCATCCTCATAATTATCGTCGTTAATATCGACGTTATTTTGTCATAATCATCGTCGTTAATGTCGGTGTTATTATCGTCATTATCTTCGTTGTTATCGTCGTTATTATCTTCATAATTATCGTCGTTAATATCGTCGTTATTTTGTCATAATCATCGTCGTTAATGTCGTCGTTATTATCGTCATTATCTACGTTGTTATCGTCATAAATATCATCGTTAATATCGTCGTTATTATTGTCATTATCTTCTTTTTATCGTCGTTATTATCGTCGTTAATATCTTCGTTATTTTGTCATAATCATCGTCGTTAATGTCGTCGTTATTATCGTCATTATCTTCGATGTTATCGTCGTTATTATCCTCATAATTATCGGCGTTAATATAATCGTTATTTTGTCATAATCATCGACGTTAATGTCGTCGTTATTATCGTCATTATCTTCGTTGTTATCGTCATAAATATAATCGTTAATATCTTCGTTATTATTGTCATTATCTTCTTTTTATCGTCGTTATTATCGTCGTTAATATCGTCGTTATTATCGTCGTTATTATCGTCGTTAATATCGTCGTTATTATCGTCGTTATTATCGTCGTTATTATCGTCGTTAATATCGTCGTTAATATCGTCATTATAATCGTTGTTATCGTCCTTATTATCCTCATAATTATCGTCGTTAATATCGTCGTTATTATCGTCATTATCATCGTTGTTATCGTCCTTATCATCCTCATAATTATCGTCGTTAATATCGTCGTTATTTTGTCATAATCATCGTCGTTAATGTCGTCGTTATTATCGTCATTATCTACGTTGTTATCGTCATAAATATCATCGTTAATATCGTTGTTATTATTGTCATTATCTTCTTTTTATCGTCGTTATTATCGTCGTTAATATCGTCTTTATTATCGTCGTTATTATCGTCGTTAATATCGTCGTTAATATCGTCATTATCATCGTTGTTATCGTATTTATCATCCTCATAATTGTCGTCGTTAATATCGTCGTTATTTTGTCATAATCATCGTCGTTAGTTTCGTCGTTAATATCGTCATTATTATCGTTGTTATCGTCCTTATTATCCTCATAATTATCGTCGTTAATATCGTCGTTTTTTTGTCATAATCATCGTCGTTAATGCCGTCGTTATTATCGTCATTATCTACGTTGTTATCGTCATAAATATCATCGTTAATATCGTCGTTATTATCGTCGTTATTATTGCCGTTAATATCGTCATTAATATCGTCATTATCATCGTTGTTATCGTCCTTATTATCCTCATAATTATCGTCGTTAATGTCGTCGTTATTTTGTCATAATCATCGTCGTTAATGTCGTCGTTATTATCGTCATTATCTTCGTTGTTATCGTCATAATTATCATCGTTAATATCGTCGTTATTATTGTCATTATCTTCTTATTATCGTCGTTATTTTCGTCGTTAATATCGTCTTTATTATCGTCGTTTTTAGCGTCGTTAATATCGTCGTTAATATCGTCATTATCATCGTTGTTATCGTCCTTATCATCCTCATAATTGTCGTCGTTAATATCGTCGTTATTTTGTCATAATCATCGTCGTTAATGTCGTCGTTATTATCGTCATTATCTACGTTGTTATCGTCATAAATATCATCGTTAATATCGTCGTTATTATTGTCATTATCTTCTTTTTATCGTCGTTATTATCGTCGTTAATATCTTCGTTATTTTGTCATAATCATCGTCGTTAATGTCGTCGTTATTATCGTCATTATCTTCGATGTTATCGTCGTTATTATCCTCATAATTATCGTCGTTAATATCGTCGTTATTTTGTCATAACCATCGTCGTTAATGTCGTCGTTTTTATCCTCATTATCTACGTTGTTATCGTCATAATTATCATCGTTAATATCGTCGTTATTATTGTCCATAACTTCTTTTTATCGTCGTTATTATCGTCGTTAATATCGTCTTTATTATCGTCGTTATTATCGTCCTTAATATCGTCGTTAATATCGTCATTATCATCGTTGTTATCGTCCTTATCATCCTCATAATTATCGTCGTTAATATCGTCGTTATTTTGTCATAATCATCATCGTTAATGTCGTCGTTATTATCGTCATTATCTACGTTGTTATCGTCCTTATCATCCTCGTAATTATCGTCGTTAATATCGTCGTTATTTTGTCATAAACATCGTCGTTAATGTCGTCGTTATTATCGTCATTATCTTCGTTGTTATCGTCTTTATTATCCTCATAATTATCGTCGTTAATATCGTCGTTATTTTGTCATAATCATCGACGTTAATGTCGTCGTTATTATCGTCATTATCTTCGTTGTTATCGTCATAATTATCATCGTTAATATCGTCGTTATTATTGTCATTATCTTCTTTTTATCGTCGTTATTATCGTCGTTAATATCGTCTTTATTATCGTCGTTATTATCGTTGTTATCGTCCTTATCATCCTCATAATTATCGTCGTTAATATCGTCGTTATTTTGTCATAATCATCGTCGTTAATGTCGTCGTTATTATCCTCATTATCTACGTTGTTATCGTGATAATTATCATCGTTAATATCGTCGTTATTATTGTCCATATCTTCTTTTTATCGTCGTTATTATCGTCGTTAATATCGTCTTTATTATCGTCGTTATTATCGTCCTTAATATCGTCGTTAATATCGTCATTATCATCGTTGTTATCGTCCTTATCATCCTCATAATTATCGTCGTTAATATCGTCGTTATTTTGTCATAATCATCATCGTTAATGTCGTCGTTATTATCGTCATTATCTACGTTGTTATCGTCCTTATCATCCTCGTAATTATCGTCGTTAATATCGTCGTTATTTTGTCATAAACATCGTCGTTAATGTCGTCGTTATTATCGTCATTATCTTCGTTGTTATCGTCGTTATTATCCTCATAATTATCATCGTTAATATCGTCGTTATTTTGTCATAATCATCGACGTTAATGTCGTCGTTATTATCGTCATTATCTTCGTTGTTATCGTCATAATTATCATCGTTAATATCGTCGTTATTATTGTCATTATCTTCTTTTTATCGTCGTTATTATCGTCGTTAATATCGTCTTTATTATCGTCGTTATTATCGTTGTTATCGTCCTTATCATCCTCATAATTATCGTCGTTAATATCGTCGTTATTTTGTCATAATCATCGTCGTTAATGTCGTCGTTATTATCGTCATTATCTACGTTGTTATCATCATAAATATCATCGTTAATATCGTCGTTATTATTGTCATTTTCTTCTTTTTATCGTCGATATTATCGTCGTTAATATCGTCGTTATTATCGTCGTTATTATCGTCGTTAATATTGTCGTTAATATCGTCATTATCACCGTTGTTATCGTCCTTATTATCCTCATAATTATCGTCGTTAATATCGTCGTTATTTTGTCATAATCATCGTCGTTAATGTCGTCGTTATTATCGTCATTATCATCGTTGTTATCGTCCTTATCATCCTCATAATTATCGTCGTTAATATCGTCTTTATTTTGTCATAAACATCGTCGTTAATGTCGTCGTTATTATCGTCATTATCTACGTTGTTATCGTCATAAATATCATCGTTAATATCGTCGTTATTATTGTCATTATCTTCTTTTTATCGTCGTTATTATCGTCGTTAATTTCGTCCTTATTATCGTCGTTATTATCGTCGTTAATATCGTCGTTAATACCGTCATTATCACCGTTGTTATCGTCCTTATTATCCTCATAATTATCGTCGTTAATATCGTCGTTATTTTGTCATAAGCATCGTCGTTAATGTCGTCGTTATTATCGTCATTATCATCGTTGTTATCGTCCTTATCATTCTCATAATTATCGTCGTTAATATCGACGTTATTTTGTCATAATCATCGTCGTTAATGTCGGTGTTATTATCGTCATTATCTTCGTTGTTATCGTCGTTATTATCTTCATAATTATCGTCGTTAATATCGTCGTTATTTTGTCATAATCATCGTCGTTAATGTCGTCGTTATTATCGTCATTATCTACGTTGTTATCGTCATAAATATCATCGTTAATATCGTCGTTATTATTGTCATTATCTTCTTTTTATCGTCGTTATTATCGTCGTTAATATCTTCGTTATTTTGTCATAATCATCGTCGTTAATGTCGTCGTTATTTTCGTCATTATCTTCGATGTTATCGTCGTTATTATCCTCATAATTATCGGCGTTAATATCGTCGTTATTTTGTCATAATCATCGACGTTAATGTCGTCGTTATTATCGTCATTATCTTCGTTGTTATCGTCATAAATATAATCGTTAATATCTTCGTTATTATTGTCATTATCTTCTTTTTATCGTCGTTATTATCGTCGTTAATATCGTCGTTATTATCGTCGTTATTATCGTCGTTAATATCGTCGTTATTATCGTCGTTATTATCTTCGTTATTATCGTCGTTAATATCGTCGTTAATATCGTCATTATAATCGTTGTTATCGTCCTTATTATCCTCATAATTATCGTCGTTAATATCGTCGTTATTATCGTCATTATCATCGTTGTTATCGTCCTTATCATCCTCATAATTATCGTCGTTAATATCGTCGTTATTTTGTCATAATCATCGTCGTTAATGTCGTCGTTATTATCGTCATTATCTACGTTGTTATCGTCATAAATATCATCGTTAATATCGTTGTTATTATTGTCATTATCTTCTTTTTATCGTCGTTATTATCGTCGTTAATATCGTCTTTATTATCGTCGTTATTATCGTCGTTAATATCGTCGTTAATATCGTCATTTTCATCGTTGTTATCGTCCTTATCATCCTCATAATTGTCGTCGTTAATATCGTCGTTATTCTGTCATAATCATCGTCGTTAGTTTCGTCGTTAATATCGTCATTATTATCGTTGTTATCGTCCTTATTATCCTCATAATTATCGTCGTTAATATCGTCGTTTTTTTGTCATAATCATCGTCGTTAATGCCGTCGTTATTATCGTCATTATCTACGTTGTTATCGTCATAAATATCATCGTTAATATCGTCGTTATTATTGTCATTTTCTTCTTTTTATCGTCGTTATTATCGTCGTTAATATCGTCGTTATTATCGCGTTATTATCGTCGTTAATGTCGTCGTTATTATCGTCATTATCTTCGTTGTTATCGTCGTTATTATCCTCATAATTATCGTCGTTAATATCGTCGTTATTTTGTCATAATCATCGACGTTAATGTCGTCGTTATTATCGTCATAATCTTCGTTGTTATCGTCATAATTATCATCGTTAATATCGTCGTTATTATTATCATTATCTTCTTTTTATCGTCGTTATTATCGTCGTTAATATCGTCTTTATTATCGTCGTTATTATCGTTGTTATCGTCCTAATCATCGTCATAATTATCGTCGTTAATATCGTCGTTATTTTGTCATAATCATCGTCGTTAATGTCGTCGTTATTATCGTCATTATCTACGTTGTTATCATCATAAATATCATCGTTAATATCGTCGTTATTATTGTCATTTTCTTCTTTTTATCGTCGATATTATCGTCGTTAATATCGTCGTTATTATCGTCGTTATTATCGTCGTTAATATTGTCGTTAATATCGTCATTATCACCGTTGTTATCGTCCTTATTATCCTCATAATTATCGTCGTTAATATCGTCGTTATTTTGTCATAATCATCGTCGTTAATGTCGTCGTTATTATCGTCATTATCATCGTTGTTATCGTCCTTATCATCCTCATAATTATCGTCGTTAATATCGTCTTTATTTTGTCATAAACATCGTCGTTAATGTCGTCGTTATTATCGTCATTATCTTCGTTGTTATCGTCGTTATTATCCTCATAATTATCGTCGTTAATATCGTCGTTATTTTGTCATAATCATCGACGTTAATGACGTCGTTATTATCGTCATTATCTACGTTGTTATCGTCATAAATATCATCGTTAATATCGTCGTTATTATTGTCATTATCTTCTTTTTATCGTCGTTATTATCGTCGTTAATATCGTCCTTATTATCGTCGTTATTATCGTCGTTAATATCGTCGTTAATACCGTCATTATCACCGTTGTTATCGTCCTTATTATCCTCATAATTATCTTCGTTAATATCGTCGTTATTTTGTCATAAGCATCGTCGTTAATGTCATCGTTATTATCGTCATTATCATCGTTGTTATCGTGCTTATCATCCTCATAATTATCGTCGTTAATATCGTCTTTATTTTGTCATAAACATCGTCGTTAATGTCGTCGTTATTATCGTCATTATCTTCGTTGTTATCGTCCTTCTCATCCTCATAATTATCGTCGTTAATATCGACGTTATTTTGTCATAATCATCGTCGTTAATGTCGGTGTTATTATCGTCATTATCTTCGTTGTTATCGTCGTTATTATCTTCATAATTATCGTCGTTAATATCGTCGTTATTTTGTCATAATCATCGTCGTTAATGTCGTCGTTATTATCGTCATTATCTACGTTGTTATCGTCATAAATATCATCGTTAATATCGTCGTTATTATTGTCATTATCTTCTTTTTATCGTCGTTATTATCGTCGTTAATATCTTCGTTATTTTGTCATAATCATCGTCGTTAATGTCGTCGTTATTATCGTCATTATCTTCGATGTTATCGTCGTTATTATCCTCATAATTATCGGCGTTAATATAATCGTTATTTTGTCATAATCATCGACGTTAATGTCGTCGTTATTATCGTCATTATCTTCGTTGTTATCGTCATAAATATAATCGTTAATATCTTCGTTATTATTGTCATTATCTTCTTTTTATCGTCGTTATTATCGTCGTTAATATCGTCGTTATTATCGTCGTTATTATCGTCGTTAATATCGTCGTTATTATCGTCGTTATTATCGTCGTTATTATCGTCGTTAATATCGTCGTTAATATCGTCATTATAATCGTTGTTATCGTCCTTATTATCCTCATAATTATCGTCGTTAATATCGTCGTTATTATCGTCATTATCATCGTTGTTATCGTCCTTATCATCCTCATAATTATCGTCGTTAATATCGTCGTTATTTTGTCATAATCATCATCGTTAATGTCGTCGTTATTATCGTCATTATCTACGTTGTTATCGTCATAAATATCATCGTTAATATCGTTGTTATTATTGTCATTATCTTCTTTTTATCGTCGTTATTATCGTCGTTAATATCGTCTTTATTATCGTCGTTATTATCGTCGTTAATATCGTCGTTAATATCGTCATTATCATCGTTGTTATCGTCCTTATCATCCTCATAATTGTCGTCGTTAATATCGTCGTTATTTTGTCATAATCATCGTCGTTAGTTTCGTCGTTAATATCGTCATTATTATCGTTGTTATCGTCCTTATTATCCTCATAATTATCGTCGTTAATATCGTCGTTTTTTTGTCATAATCATCGTCGTTAATGCCGTCGTTATTATCGTCATTATCTACGTTGTTATCGTCATAAATATCATCGTTAATATCGTCGTTATTATTGTCATTTTCTTCTTTTTATCGTCGTTATTATCGTCGTTAATATCGTCGTTATTATCGCGTTATTATCGTCGTTAATATCGTCGTTAATATCGTCATTATCATCGTTGTTATCGTCCTTATTATCCTCATAATTATCGTCGTTAATATCGTCGTTTTTTTGTCATAATCATCGTCGTTAATATCGTCGTTATTTTGTCATAATCATCGTCGTTAATGTCGTCGTTATTATCGTCATTATCTACGTTGTTATCGTCATAAATATCATCGTTAATATCGTCGTTATTATTGTCATTATTTTCTCTTTATCGTCGTTATTATCGTCGTTATTATCGTCGTTAATATCGTCGTTATTATCGTCGTTATTATTGCCGTTAATATCGTCATTAATATCGTCATTATCATCGTTGTTATCGTCCTTATTATCCTCATAATTATCGTCGTTAATGTCGTCGTTATTTTGTCATAATCATCGTCGTTAATGTCGTCGTTATTATCGTCATTATCTTCGTTGTTATCGTCATAATTATCATCGTTAATATCGTCGTTATTATTGTCATTATCTTCTTATTATCGTCGTTATTTTCGTCGTTAATATCGTCTTTATTATCGTCGTTTTTAGCGTCGTTAATATCGTCGTTAATATCGTCATTATCATCGTTGTTATCGTCCTTATCATCCTCATAATTATCGTCGTTAATATCGTCGTTATTTTGTCATAACCATCGTCGTTAATGTCGTCGTTATTATCCTCATTATCTACGTTGTTATCGTCATAATTATCATCGTTAATATCGTCGTTATTATTGTCCATATCTTCTTTTTATCGTCGTTATTATCGTCGTTAATATCGTCTTTATTATCGTCGTTATTATCGTCCTTAATATCGTCGTTAATATCGTCATTATCATCGTTGTTATCGTCCTTATCATCCTCATAATTATCGTCGTTAATATCGTCGTTATTTTGTCATAATCATCATCGTTAATGTCGTCGTTATTATCGTCATTATCTACGTTGTTATCGTCCTTATCATCCTCGTAATTATCGTCGTTAATATCGTCGTTATTTTGTCATAAACATCGTCGTTAATGTCGTCGTTATTATCGTCATTATCTTCGTTGTTATCGTCGTTATTATCCTCATAATTATCGTCGTTAATATCGTCGTTATTTTGTCATAATCATCGACGTTAATGTCGTCGTTATTATCGTCATTATCTTCGTTGTTATCGTCATAATTATCATCGTTAATATCGTCGTTATTATTGTCATTATCTTCTTTTTATCGTCGTTATTATCGTCGTTAATATCGTCTTTATTATCGTCGTTATTATCGTTGTTATCGTCCTTATCATCCTCATAATTATCGTCGTTAATATCGTCGTTATTTTGTCATAATCATCGTCGTTAATGTCGTCGTTATTATCCTCATTATCTACGTTGTTATCGTGATAATTATCATCGTTAATATCGTCGTTATTATTGTCCATATCTTCTTTTTATCGTCGTTATTATCGTCGTTAATATCGTCTTTATTATCGTCGTTATTATCGTCCTTAATATCGTCGTTAATATCGTCATTATCATCGTTGTTATCGTCCTTATCATCCTCATAATTATCGTCGTTAATATCGTCGTTATTTTGTCATAATCATCATCGTTAATGTCGTCGTTATTATCGTCATTATCTACGTTGTTATCGTCCTTATCATCCTCATAATTATCGTCGTTAATATCGTCGTTATTTTGTCATAAACATCGTCGTTAATGTCGTCGTTATTATCGTCATTATCTTCGTTGTTATCGTCGTTATTATCCTCATAATTATCGTCGTTAATATCGTCGTTATTTTGTCATAATCATCGACGTTAATGTCGTCGTTATTATCGTCATTATCTTCGTTGTTATCGTCATAATTATCATCGTTAATATCGTCGTTATTATTGTCATTATCTTCTTTTTATCGTCGTTATTATCGTCGTTAATATCGTCTTTATTATCGTCGTTATTATCGTTGTTATCGTCCTTATCATCCTCATAATTATCGTCGTTAATATCGTCGTTATTTTGTCATAATCATCGTCGTTAATGTCGTCGTTATTATCGTCATTATCTACGTTGTTATCATCATAAATATCATCGTTAATATCGTCGTTATTATTGTCATTTTCTTCTTTTTATCGTCGATATTATCGTCGTTAATATCGTCGTTATTATCGTCGTTATTATCGTCGTTAATATTGTCGTTAATATCGTCATTATCACCGTTGTTATCGTCCTTATTATCCTCATAATTATCGTCGTTAATATCGTCGTTATTTTGTCATAATCATCGTCGTTAATGTCGTCGTTATTATCGTCATTATCATCGTTGTTATCGTCCTTATCATGCTCATAATTATCGTCGTTAATATCGTCTTTATTTTGTCATAAACATCGTCGTTAATGTCGTCGTTATTATCGTCATTATCTACGTTGTTATCGTCATAAATATCATCGTTAATATCGTCGTTATTATTGTCATTATCTTCTTTTTATCGTCGTTATTATCGTCGTTAATATCGTCCTTATTATCGTCGTTATTATCGTCGTTAATATCGTCGTTAATACCGTCATTATCACCGTTGTTATCGTCCTTATTATCCTCATAATTATCGTCGTTAATATCGTCGTTATTTTGTCATAAGCATCGTCGTTAATGTCGTCGTTATTATCGTCATTATCATCGTTGTTATCGTGCTTATCATCCTAATAATTATCGTCGTTAATATCGTCTTTATTTTGTCATAAACATCGTCGTTAATGTCGTCGTTATTATCGTCATTATCTTCGTTGTTATCGTCGTTATTATCCTCATAATTATCGTCGTTAATATCGTCGTTATTTTATCATAATCATCGACGTTAATGACGTCGTTATTATCGTCATTATCTTCGTTGTTATCGTCATAATTATCATCGTTAATATCGTCGATATTATTGTCATTATCATCTTTTTATCGTCGTTATTATCGTCGTTAATATCGTCTTTATTATCGTCGTTATTATCGTCCTTAATATCGTCGTTAATATCGTCATTATCATCGTTGTTATCGTCCTTATCATCCTCATAATTATCGTCGTTAATATCGTCGTTATTTTGTCATAATCATCGTCGTTAATGTCGTCGTTATTATCGTCATTATCAACGTTGTTATCGTCCTTATCATCCTCGTAATTATCGTCGTTAATATCGTCGTTATTTTGTCATAAACATCGTCGTTAATGTCGTCGTTATTATCGTCATTATCTTCGTGGTTTACGTCGTTATTATCCTCATAATTATCGTCGTTAATATCGTCGTTATTTTGTCATAATCATCGACGTTAATGTCGTCGTTATTATCGTCATTATCTTCGTTGTTATCGTCATAATTATCATCGTTAATATCGTCGTTCTTATTGTCATTATCTTCTTTTTATCGTCGTTATTATCGTCGTTAATATCGTCGTTATTATCGTCGTTATTATCGTCGTTAATATCGTCGTTAATATCGTCATTATCATCGTTGTTATCGTCCTTATCATCCTCATAATCATCGTCGTTAATATCGTCGTTATTTTGTCATAATCATCGTCGTTAATGTCGTCGTTATTATCGTCATTATCTACGTTGTTATCGTCATAAATATAATCGTTAATATCGTCGTTATTATTGTCATTTTCTTCTTTTTATCGTCGTTATTATCGTCGTTAATATCGTCGTTATTATCGTCGTTATTATCGTCGTTAATATTGTCGTTAATATCGTCATTATCATCGTTGTTATCGTCCTTATTATCCTCATAATCATCGTCGTTAATATCGTCGTTATTTTGTCATAATCATCGTCGTTAATGTCGTCGTTATTATCGTCATTATCTACGTTGTTATCGTCATAAATATCATCGTTAATATCGTCGTTATTATTGTCATTATCTTCTTTTTATCGTCGTTATTATCGTCGTTAATATCGTCGTTATTATCGTCGTTATTATCGTCGTTAATATCGTCGTTATTATCGTCGTTAATATCGTCGTTAATAACGTCATTATCATCGTTGTTATCTTCCTTATCATCCTCATAATTATTATCGTTAATATCGTCGTTATTTTGTCATAATCATCGTCGTTAATGTCGTCGTTATTATCGTCATTATCTACGTTGTTATCGTCCTAATCATCCTCATAATTATCGTCGTTAATATCGACGTTATTTTGTCATAATCATCGTCGTTAATGTCGGTGTTATTATCGTCATTATCTTCGTTGTTATCGTCCTTATCATCCTCATTATTATCGTCGTTAATATCGTCGTTATTTTGTCATAATCATCGTCGTTAATGTCGTCGTTATTATCGTCATTATCTACGTTGTTATCGTCATAAATATCATCGTTAATATCGTCGTTATTATTGTCATTATCTTCTTTTTATCGTCGTTATTATCGTCCTTATCATCCTCATAATTATCGTCGTTAATATCGTCGTCATTTTGTCCTAATCATCGTCGTTAATGTCGTCGTTACTATCGTCATTATCTTCGTTGTTATCGTCATAATTATCATCGTTAATATCGTCGTTATTATTGTCATTATCTTCTTTTTATCGTCGTTATTATCGTCGTTAATATCGTCGTTATTATCGTCGTTATTATCGTCGTTAATATCGTCGTTAATATCGTCATTATCATCGTTGTTATCGTCCTTATCATCCTCATAATCATCGTCGTTAATATCGTCGTTATTTTGTCATAATCATCGTCGTTAATGTCGTCGTTATTATCGTCATTATCTACGTTGTTATCGTCATAAATATCATCGATAATATCGTCGTTATTATTGTCATTATCTTCTTTTTATCGTCGTTATTATCGTCGTTAATATCGTCTTTATTATCGCCGTTATTATCGTCATTAATATCGTCGGTAATATCGTCATTATCATCGTTGTTATCGTCCTTATTATCCTCATAATCATCGTCGTTAATATCGTCGTTATTTTGTCATAATCATCGTCGTTAATATCGTCGTTATTTTGTCATAATCATCGACGTTAATGTCGTCGTTATTATCGTCATTATCTTCGTTGTTATCGTCATAATTATCATCGTTAATATCGTCGTTATTATTGTCATTATCTTCTTTTTATCGTCGTTATTATCGTCGTTAATATCGTCTTTATTATCGTCGTTATTATCGTTGTTAATATCGTCGTTAATATCGTCATTATCATCGTTGTTATCGTCCTTATCATCCTCATAATTATCGTCGTTAATATCGTCGTTATTTTGTCATAATCATCGTCGTTAATGTCGTCGTTATTATCGTCATTATCTACGTTGTTATCATCATAAATATCATCGATAATATCGTCGTTATTATTGTCATTATCTTCTTTTTATCGTCGTTATTAACGTCGTTATTATCGTCGTGAATATCGTCGTTAATATCGTCATTATCATCGTTGTTATCGTCCTTATTATCCTCATATCTATCGTCGTTAATATCGTCGTTATTTTGTCATAATCATCGTCGTTAATATCGTCGTTATTTTGTCATAATCATCGACGTTAATGTCGTCGTTATTATCGTCATTATCTTCGTTGTTATCGTCATAATTATCATCGTTAATATCGTCGTTATTATTGTCCATATCTTCTTTTTATCGTCGTTATTATCGTCGTTAATATCGTCTTTATTATCGTCGTTATTATCGTCGTTAATATCGTCGTTAATATCGTCATTATCATCGTTGTTATCGTCCTTATCATCCTCATAATTATCGTCGTTAATATCGTCGTTATTTTGTCATAATCATCGTCGTTAATGTCGTCGTTATTATCGTCATTATCTACGTTGTTATCGTCATAAATATCATCGTTAATATCGTCGTTATTATTGTCATTATCTTCTTTTTATCGTCGTTATTATCGTCCTTATCATCCTCATAATTATCGTCGTTAATATCGACGTTATTTTGTCATAATCATCGTCGTTAATGTCGGTGTTATTATCGTCATTATCTTCGTTGTTATCGTCCTTATCATCCTCATAATTATCGTCGTTAATATCGTCTTTATTTTGTCATAAACATCGTCGTTAATGTCGTCGTTATTATCGTCATTATCTTCGTTGTTATCGTCGTTATTATCCTCATAATTATCGTCGTTATTATCGTCGTTATTTTATCATAATCATCGACGTTAATGACGTCGTTATTATCGTCATTATCTTCGTTGTTATCGTCATAATTATCATCGTTAATATCGTCGATATTATTGTCATTATCTTCTTTTTATCGTCGTTATTATCGTCGTTAATATCGTCTTTATTATCGTCGTTATTATCGTCGTTAATATCGTCGTTAATATCGTCATTATCATCGTTGTTATCGTCCTTATCATCCTCATAATTATCGTCGTTAATATCGTCGTTATTTTGTCATCATCATCGTCGTTAATGTCGTCGTTATTATCGTCATTATCTACGTTGTTATCGTCCTTATCATCCTCATAATTATCGTCGTTAATATCGACGTTATTTTGTCATAATCATCGTCGTTAATGTCGGTGTTATTATCGTCATTATCTTCGTTGTTATCGTCGTTATTATCTTCATAATTATCGTCGTTAATATCGTCGTTATTTTGTCATAATCATCGTCGTTAATGTCGTCGTTATTATCGTCATTATCTACGTTGTTATCGTCATAAATATCATCGTTAATATCGTCGTTATTATTGTCATTATCTTCTTTTTATCGTCGTTATTATCGTCGTTAATATCTTCGTTATTTTGTCATAATCATCGTCGTTAATGTCGTCGTTATTATCGTCATTATCTTCTATGTTATCGTCGTTATTATCCTCATAATTATCGTCGTTAATATCGTCGTTATTTTGTCATAACCATCGTCGTTAATGTCGTCGTTATTATCCTCATTATCTACGTTGTTATCGTCATAATTATCATCGTTAATATCGTCGTTATTATTGTCCATATCTTCTTTTTATCGTCGTTATTATCGTCGTTAATATCGTCTTTATTATCGTCGTTATTATCGTCCTTAATATCGTCGATAATATCGTCATTATCATCGTTGTTATCGTCCTTATCATCCTCATAATTATCGTCGTTAATATCGTCGTTATTTTCTCATAATCATCATCGTTAATGTCGTCGTTATTATCGTCATTATCTACGTTGTTATCGTCCTTATCATCCTCGTAATTATCGTCGTTAATATCGTCGTTATTTTGTCATAAACATCGTCGTTAATGTCGTCGTTATTATCGTCATTATCTTCGTTGTTATCGTCGTTATTATTCTCATAATTATCGTCGTTAATATCGTCGTTATTTTGTCATAATCATCGACGTTAATGTCGTCGTTATTATCGTCATTATCTTCGTTGTTATCGTCATAATTATCATCGTTAATATCGTCGTTATTATTATCATTATCTTCTTTTTATCGTCGTTATTATCGTCGTTAATATCGTCTTTATTATCGTCGTTATTATCGTTGTTATCGTCCTTATCATCGTCATAATTATCGTCGTTAATATCGTCGTTATTTTGTCATAATCATCGACGTTAATGACGTCGTTATTATCGTCATTATCTACGTTGTTATCGTCATAAATATCATCGTTAATATCGTCGTTATTATTGTCATTATCTTCTTTTTATCGTCGTTATTATCGTCGTTAATATCGTCCTTATTATCGTCGTTATTATCGTCGTTAATATCGTCGTTAATACCGTCATTATCACCGTTGTTATCGTCCTTATTATCCTCATAATTATCGTCGTTAATATCGTCGTTATTTTGTCATAAGCATCGTCGTTAATGTCATCGTTATTATCGTCATTATCATCGTTGTTATCGTGCTTATCATCCTCATAATTATCGTCGTTAATATCGTCTTTATTTTGTCATAAACATCGTCGTTAATGTCGTCGTTATTATCGTCATTATCTTCGTTGTTATCGTCCTTATCATCCTCATAATTATCGTCGTTAATATCGACGTTATTTTGTCATAATCATCGTCGTTAGTTTCGTCGTTAATATCGTCATTATTATCGTTGTTATCGTCCTTATTATCCTCATAATTATCGTCGTTAATATCGTCGTTTTTTTGTCATAATCATCGTCGTTAATGCCGTCGTTATTATCGTCATTATCTACGTTGTTATCGTCATAAATATCATCGTTAATATCGTCGTTATTATTGTCATTTTCTTCTTTTTATCGTCGTTATTATCGTCGTTAATATCGTCGTTATTATCGCGTTATTATCGTCGTTAATATCGTCGTTAATATCGTCATTATCATCGTTGTTATCGTCCTTATTATCCTCATATTTATCGTCGTTAATATCGTCCTTTTTTTTGTCATAATCATCGTCGTTAATATCGTCGTTATTTTGTCATAATCATCGTCGTTAATGTCATCGTTATTATCGTCATTATCTACGTTGTTATCGTCATAAATATCATCGTTAATATCGTCGTTATTATTGTCATTATTTTCTCTTTATCGTCGTTATTATCGTCGTTATTATCGTCGTTAATATCGTCGTTATTATCGTCGTTATTATTGCCGTTAATATCGTCATTAATATCGTCATTATCATCGTTGTTATCGTCCTTATTATCCTCATAATTATCGTCGTTAATGTCGTCGTTATTTTGTCATAATCATCGTCGTTAATGTCGTCGTTATTATCGTCATTATCTTCGTTGTTATCGTCATAATTATCATCGTTAATATCGTCGTTATTATTGTCATTATCTTCTTATTATCGTCGTTATTTTCGTCGTTAATATCGTCTTTATTATCGTCGTTTTTAGCGTCGTTAATATCGTCGTTAATATCGTCATTATCATCGTTGTTATCGTCCTTATCATCCTCATAATTGTCGTCGTTAATATCGTCGTTATTTTGTCATAATCATCGTCGTTAATGTCGTCGTTATTATCGTCATTATCTACGTTGTTATCGTCATAAATATCATCGTTAATATCGTCGTTATTATTGTCATTATCTTCTTTTTATCGTCGTTATTATCGTCGTTAATATCTTCGTTATTTTGTCATAATCATCGTCGTTAATGTCGTCGTTATTATCGTCATTATCTTCGATGTTATCGTCGTTATTATCCTCATAATTATCGTCGTTAATATCGTCGTTATTTTGTCATAACCATCGTCGTTAATGTCGTCGTTATTATCCTCATTATCTACGTTGTTATCGTCATAATTATCATCGTTAATATCGTCGTTATTATTGTCCATATCTTCTTTTTATCGTCGTTATTATCGTCGTTAATATCGTCTTTATTATCGTCGTTATTATCGTCCTTAATATCGTCGTTAATATCGTCATTATCATCGTTGTTATCGTCCTTATCATCCTCATAATTATCGTCGTTAATATCGTCGTTATTTTGTCATAATCATCATCGTTAATGTCGTCGTTATTATCGTCATTTTCTACGTTGTTATCGTCCTTATCATCCTCGTAATTATCGTCGTTAATATCGTCGTTATTTTGTCATAAACATCGTCGTTAATGTCGTCGTTATTATCGTCATTATCTTCGTTGTTATCGTCGTTATTATCCTCATAATTATCGTCGTTAATATCGTCGTTATTTTGTCATAATCATCGACGTTAATGTCGTCGTTATTATCGTCATTATCTTCGTTGTTATCGTCATAATTATCATCGTTAATATCGTCGTTATTATTGTCATTATCTTCTTTTTATCGTCGTTATTATCGTCGTTAATATCGTCTTTATTATCGTCGTTATTATCGTTGTTATCGTCCTTATCATCCTCATAATTATCGTCGTTAATATCGTCGTTATTTTGTCATAATCATCGTCGTTAATGTCGTCGTTATTATCCTCATTATCTACGTTGTTATCGTGATAATTATCATCGTTAATATCGTCGTTATTATTGTCCATATCTTCTTTTTATCGTCGTTATTATCGTCGTTAATATCGTCTTTATTATCGTCGTTATTATCGTCCTTAATATCGTCGTTAATATCGTCATTATCATCGTTGTTATCGTCCTTATCATCCTCATAATTATCGTCGTTAATATCGTCGTTATTTTGTCATAATCATCATCGTTAATGTCGTCGTTATTATCGTCATTATCTACGTTGTTATCGTCCTTATCATCCTCGTAATTATCGTCGTTAATATCGTCGTTATTTTGTCATAAACATCGTCGTTAATGTCGTCGTTATTATCGTCATTATCTTCGTTGTTATCGTCGTTATTATCCTCATAATTATCGTCGTTAATATCGTCGTTATTTTGTCATAATCATCGACGTTAATGTCGTCGTTATTATCGTCATTATCTTCGTTGTTATCGTCATAATTATCATCGTTAATATCGTCGTTATTATTGTCATTATCTTCTTTTTATCGTCGTTATTATCGTCGTTAATATCGTCTTTATTATCGTCGTTATTATCGTTGTTATCGTCCTTATCATCCTCATAATTATCGTCGTTAATATCGTCGTTATTTTGTCATAATCATCGTCGTTAATGTCGTCGTTATTATCGTCATTATCTACGTTGTTATCATCATAAATATCATCGTTAATATCGTCGTTATTATTGTCATTTTCTTCTTTTTATCGTCGATATTATCGTCGTTAATATCGTCGTTATTATCGTCGTTATTATCGTCGTTAATATTGTCGTTAATATCGTCATTATCACCGTTGTTATCGTCCTTATTATCCTCATAATTATCGTCGTTAATATCGTCGTTATTTTATCATAATCATCGTCGTTAATGTCGTCGTTATTATCGTCATTATCATCGTTGTTATCGTCCTTATCATCCTCATAATTATCGTCGTTAATATCGTCTTTATTTTGTCATAAACATCGTCGTTAATGTCGTCGTTATTATCGTCATTATCTACGTTGTTATCGTCATAAATATCATCGTTAATATCGTCGTTATTATTGTCATTATCTTCTTTTTATCGTCGTTATTATCGTCGTTAATATCGTCCTTATTATCGTCGTTATTATCGTCGTTAATATCGTCGTTAATACCGTCATTATCACCGTTGTTATCGTCCTTATTATCCTCATAATTATCGTCGTTAATATCGTCGTTATTTTGTCATAAGCATCGTCGTTAATGTCGTCGTTATTATCGTCATTATCATCGTTGTTATCGTGCTTATCATCCTAATAATTATCGTCGTTAATATCGTCTTTATTTTGTCATAAACATCGTCGTTAATGTCGTCGTTATTATCGTCATTATCTTCGTTGTTATCGTCGTTATTATCCTCATAATTATCGTCGTTAATATCGTCGTTATTTTATCATAATCATCGACGTTAATGACGTCGTTATTATCGTCATTATCTTCGTTGTTATCGTCATAATTATCATCGTTAATATCGTCGATATTATTGTCATTATCTTCTTTTTATCGTCGTTATTATCGTCGTTAATATCGTCTTTATTATCGTCGTTATTATCGTCGTTAATATCGTCGTTAATATCGTCATTATCATCGTTGTTATCGTCCTTATCATCCTCATAATTATCGTCGTTAATATCGTCGTTATTTTGTCATCATCATCGTCGTTAATGTCGTCGTTATTATCGTCATTATCTACGTTGTTATCGTCCTTATCATCCTCATAATTATCGTCGTTAATATCGACGTTATTTTGTCATAATCATCGTCGTTAATGTCGGTGTTATTATCGTCATTATCTTCGTTGTTATCGTCGTTATTATCTTCATAATTATCGTCGTTAATATCGTCGTTATTTTGTCATAATCATCGTCGTTAATGTCGTCGTTATTATCGTCATTATCTACGTTGTTATCGTCATAAATATCATCGTTAATATCGTCGTTATTATTGTCATTATCTTCTTTTTATCGTCGTTATTATCGTCGTTAATATCTTCGTTATTTTGTCATAATCATCGTCGTTAATGTCGTCGTTATTATCGTCATTATCTTCGATGTTATCGTCGTTATTATCCTCATAATTATCGGCGTTAATATCGTCGTTATTTTGTCATAATCATCGACGTTAATGTCGTCGTTATTATCGTCATTATCTTCGTTGTTATCGTCATAAATATAATCGTTAATATCTTCGTTATTATTGTCATTATCTTCTTTTTATCGTCGTTATTATCGTCGTTAATATCGTCGTTATTATCGTCGTTATTATCGTCGTTAATATCGTCGTTATTATCGTCGTTATTATCTTCGTTATTATCGTCGTTAATATCGTCGTTAATATCGTCATTATCATCGTTGTTATCGTCCTTATTATCCTCATAATTATCGTCGTTAATATCGTCGTTATTATCGTCATTATTATCGTTGTTATCGTCCTTATTATCCTCATAATTATCGTCGTTAATATCGTCGTTTTTTTGTCATAATCATCGTCGTTAATGCCGTCGTTATTATCGTCATTATCTACGTTGTTATCGTCATAAATATCATCGTTAATATCGTCGTTATTATTGTCATTTTCTTCTTTTTATCGTCGTTATTATCGTCGTTAATATCGTCGTTATTATCGCGTTATTATCGTCGTTAATATCGTCGTTAATATCGTCATTATCATCGTTGTTATCGTCCTAATTATCCTCATAATCATCGTCGTTAATATCGTCGTTATTTTGTCATAATCATCGTCGTTAATGTCGTCGTTATTATCGTCATTATCTACGTTGTTATCGTCATAAATATCATCGTTAATATCGTCGTTATTATTGTCATTATTTTCTCTTTATCGTCGTTATTATCGTCGTTATTATCGTCGTTAATATCGTCGTTATTATCGTCGTTATTATTGCCGTTAATATCGTCATTAATATCGTCATTATCATCGTTGTTATCGTCCTTATTATCCTCATAATTATCGTCGTTAATGTCGTCGTTATTTTGTCATAATCATCGTCGTTAATGTCGTCGTTATTATCGTCATTATCTTCGTTGTTATCGTCATAATTATCATCGTTAATATCGTCGTTATTATTGTCATTATCTTCTTATTATCGTCGTTATTTTCGTCGTTAATATCGTCTTTATTATCGTCGTTTTTAGCGTCGTTAATATCGTCGTTAATATCGTCATTATCATCGTTGTTATCGTCCTTATCATCCTCATAATTGTCGTCGTTAATATCGTCGTTATTTTGTCATAATCATCGTCGTTAAAGTCGTCGTTATTATCGTCAATATCTTCGTTGTTATCGTCATAATTATCATCGTTAATATCGTCGTTATTATTGTCATTATCTTCTTTTTATCGGCGTTATTATCGTCGTTAATATCGTCTTTATTATCGTCGTTATTATCGTCGTTAATATCGTCGTTAATATCGTCCTTATTATCCTCATAATTATCGTCGTTAATATCGTCGTTATTTTGTCATAATCATCGTCGTTAATTTCGTCGTTATTATCGTAATTATCTTCGTTGTTATCGTCGTTATTATCCTCATAATTATCGTCGTTAATATCGTCGTTATTTTGTCATAATCATCGTCGTTAATGTCGTCGTTATTATCGTCATTATCTACGTTGTTATCGTCATAAATATCATCGTTAATATCGTCGTTATTATTGTCATTTTCTTCTTTTTATCGTCGTTTTTATCGTCGTTAATATCGTCGTTATTATCGTCGTTATTATCGTCGTTAATATCGTCGTTAATATCGTCAATATCATCGTTGTTATCGTCCTTATCCTCCTCATAATTGTCGTCGTTAATATCGTCGTTATTTTGTCATAATCATCGTCGTTAATATCGTCGTTAATATCGTCATTATCATCGTTGTTATCGTCCTTATTATCCTCGTAATTATCGTCGTTAATATCGTCGTTATTTTGTCATAATCATCGTCGTTAATTTCGTTGTTATTATCGTCATTATCATCGTTGTTATCGTCCTTATCATCCTCATAATTATCGTCGTTAATATCGTCGTTATTTTGTCATAATCATCGTCGTTAAAGTCGTCGTTATTATCGTCATTATCTTCGTTGTTATCGTCATAATTATCATCGTTAATATCGTCGTTATTATTGTCATTATCTTCTTTTTATCGTCGTTATTATTGTCGTTAATATCGTCTTTATTATCGTCGTTATTATCGTCGTTAATATCGTCGTTAATATCGTCATTATCATCGTTGTTATCGTCCTTATTATCCTCATAATTATCGTCGTTAATATCGTCGTTATTTTGTCATAATCATCGTCGTTAATGTCGTCGTTATTATCGTCATTATCTTCGTTGTTATCGTCGTTATTATCCTCATAATTATCGTCGTTAATATCGTCGTTATTTTGTCATAATCATCGTCGTTAATGTCGTCGTTATTATCGTCATTATCTACGTTGTTATCGTCATAAATATCATCGTTAATATCGTCGTTATTATTGTCATTTTCTTCTTTTTATCGTCGTTTTTATCGTCGTTAATATCGTCGTTATTATCGTCGTTATTATCGTCGTTAATATCGTCGTTAATATCGTCATTATCTACGTTGTTATCGTCCTTATCATCCTCATAATTATCGTCGTTAATATCGTCGTTATTTTGTCATAATCATCGTCGTTAATGTCGTCGTTATTATCGTCATTATCTTCGTTGTTGTCGTCCTTATCATCCTCATAATTATCGTCGTTAATATCGTCGTTATTTTGTCATAATCATCGTCGTTAATGTCGTCGTTATTATCGTCATTATCTACGTTGTTATCGTCATAAATATCATCGATAATATCGTCGTTATTATTGTCATTATCTTCTTTTTATCGTCGTTATTAACGTCGTTATTATCGTCGTTAATATCGTCGTTAATGTCGTCGTTATTATCGTCATTATCTTCGTTGTTATCGTCATAATTATCATCGTCAATATCGTCGTTATTATTGTCATTATATTCTTTTTATCGTCGTTATTATCGTCGTTAATATCGTCTTTATTATCGTCGTTATTATCGTCGTTAATATCGTCGTTATTATTGTCATTATCTTCTTTTTATCGTTGTTATTATCGTCGTTAATATCGTCGTTATTATCGTCGTTATTATCGTCGTTAATATCGTCGTTAATATCGTCATTATCATCGTTGTTATCGTCCTTATTATCCTCATAATTATCGTCGTTAATATCGTCGTTATTTTGTCACAATCATCGTCGTTAATGTCGTCGTTATTATCGTCATTATCATCGTTGTTATCGTCCTTATCATCCTCATAATTATCGTCGTTAATATCGTCGTTATATTGTCATAATAATCGTCGTTAATGTCGTCGTTATTATCGTCATTATCTACGTTGTTATCGACATAAATATCATCTTTAATATGGTCGTAATTATTGTCATTATCTTCTTTTTATCGTCGTTATTATCGTCGTTAATATCGTCGTTATTATCGTCGTTAATATCGTCGTTATTATCGTCGTTATTATCGTCGTTAATATCGTCGTTAATATCGTCATTATCATCGTTGTTATCGTCCTTATCATCCTCATAATTATCGTCGTTAATATCGTCGTTATTTTGTCATAATCATCGTCGTTAATGTCGTCGTTATTATCGTCATTATCTACGTTGTTATCGTCATAAATATCATCGATAATATCGTCGTTATTATTGTCATTATCTTCTTTTTATCGTCGTTATTAACGTCGTTATTATCGTCGTTAATATCGTCGTTAATGTCGTCGTTATTATCGTCATTATCTTCGTTGTTATCGTCATAATTATCATCGTTAATATCGTCGTTATTATTGTCATTATCTTCTTTTTATCGTCGTTATTATCGTCGTTAATATCGTCTTTATTATCGTCGTTATTATCGTCGTTAATATCGTCGTTATTATTGTCATTATCTTCTTTTTATCGTCGTTATTATCGTCGTTAATATCGTCGTTATTATCGTCGTTATTATCGTCGTTAATATCGTCGTTAATATCGTCATTATCATCGTTGTTATCGTCCTTATTATCCTCATAATTATCGTCGTTAATATCGTCGTTATTTTGTCACAATCATCGTCGTTAATGTCGTCGTTATTATCGTCATTATCATCGTTGTTATCGTCCTTATCATCCTCATAATTATCGTCGTTAATATCGTCGTTATTTTGTCATAATCATCGTCGTTAATGTCGTCGTTATTATCGTCATTATCTACGTTGTTATCGTCATAAATATCATCGTTAATATCGTCGTTATTATTGTCATTTTCTTCTTTTTATCGTCGTTTTTATCGTCGTTAATATCGTCGTTATTATCGTCGTTATTATCGTCGTTAATATCGTCGTTAATATCGTCAATATCATCGTTGTTATCGTCCTTATCATCCTCATAATTATCGTCGTTAATATCGTCGTTATTTTGTCATAATCATCGTCGTTAATGTCGTCGTTAATATCGTCATTATCATCGTTGTTATCGTCATTATCATCGTTGTTATCGTCCTTATCATCCTCATAATTATCGTCGTTAATATCGTCGTTATTTTGTCATAATCATCGTCGTTAATGTCGTCGTTATTATCGTCATTATCTACGTTGTTATCGTCATAAATATCATCGTTAATATCGTCGTTATTATTGTCATTATCTTCTTTTTATCGTCGTTATTATCGTCGTTAATATCGTCGTTATTATCGTCGTTATTATCGCCGTTAATATCGTCATTAATATCGTCATTATCATCTTTGTTATCGTCCTTATTATCCTCATAATTATCGTCGTTAATATCGTCGTTATTTTGTCATAATCATCGTCGTTAATGTCGTCGTTATTATCGTCATTATCATCGTTGTTATCGTCCTTATCATCCTCATAATTATCGTCGTTAATATCGTCGTTATTTTGTCATAATCATCGTCGTTAATGTCGTCGTTATTATCGTCATTATCATCGTTGTTATCGTTCTTATCATCCTCATAATTATCGTCGTTAATATCGTCGTTATTTTGTCATAATCATCGTCGTTAATGTCGTCGTTATTATCGTCATTATCTACGTTGTTATCGTCATAAATATCATCGTTAATATCGTCGTTATTATTGTCATTATCTTCTTTTTATCGTCGTTAATATCGTCGTTATTATCGTCGTTAATATCGTCGTTAATATTGTCATTATCATCGTTGTTATCGACCTTATTATCATCATAATTATCGTCGTTAATATCGTCGTTATTTTGTCATAATCATCGTCGTTAAAGTCGTCGTTATTATCGCCATTATCTACGTTGTTATCGTCATAAATATCATCGATAATATCGTCGTTATTATTGTCATTATCTTCTTTTTATCGTCGTTATTAACGTCGTTATTATCGTCGTTAATATCGTCGTTAATATCGTCATTATCATCGTTGTTATCGTCCTTATCATCCTCATAATTATCGTCGTTAATATCGTCGTTATTTTGTCATAATCATCGACGTTAATGTCGTCGTTATTATCGTCATTATCTTCGTTGTTATCGTCATATTTATCATCGTTAATATCGTCGTTATTATTGTCATTATCTTCTTTTTATCGTCGTTATTATCGTCGTTAATATCGTCTTTATTATCGTCGTTATTATCGTCGTTAATATCGTCGTTATTATTGTCATTATCTTTTTTTTATCGTCGTTATTATCGTCGTTAATATCGTCGTTATTATCGTCGTTATTATCGTCGTTAATATCGTCGTTAATATCGTCATTATCATCGTCGTTATCATCCTTATCATCCTCATAATTATCATCGTTAATATCGTCGTTATTATTGTCATTATCTTCTTTTTATCGTCGTTATTATCGTCGTTAATATCGTCTTTATTATCGTCGTTATTATCGTCGTTAATATCGTCGTTAATATCGTCATTATCATCGTTGTTATCGTCCTTATCATCCTCATAATTATCGTCGTTAATATCGTCGTTATTTTGTCATCATCATCGTCGTTAATGTCGTCGTTATTATCGTCATTATCTACGTTGTTATCGTCATAAATATCATCGTTAATATCGTCGTTATTATTGTCATTTTCTTCTTTTTATCGTCGTTTTTATCGTCGTTAATATCGTCGTTATTATCGTCGTTATTATCGTCGTTAATATCGTCGTTAATATCGTCATTATCTACGTTGTTATCGTCCTTATCATCCTCATAATTATCGTCGTTAATATCGTCGTTATTTTGTCATAATCATCGTCGTTAATGTCGTCGTTATTATCGTCATTATCTTCGTTGTTGTCGTCCTTATCATCCTCATAATTATCGTCGTTAATATCGTCGTTATTTTGTCATAATCATCGTCGTTAATGTCGTCGTTATTATCGTCATTATCTACGTTGTTATCGTCATAAATATCATCGATAATATCGTCGTTATTATTGTCATTATCTTCTTTTTATCGTCGTTATTAACGTCGTTATTATCGTCGTTAATATCGTCGTTAATGTCGTCGTTATTATCGTCATTATCTTCGTTGTTATCGTCATAATTATCATCGATAATATCGTCGTTATTATTGTCATTATATTCTTTTTATCGTCGTTATTATCGTCGTTAATATCGTCTTTATTATCGTCGTTATTATCGTCGTTAATATCGTCGTTATTATTGTCATTATCTTC
Organism: Dolichovespula media; assembly: GCA_911387685.1. Classification (NCBI taxonomy): domain Eukaryota; kingdom Metazoa; phylum Arthropoda; class Insecta; order Hymenoptera; family Vespidae; genus Dolichovespula; species Dolichovespula media. The sequence continues at coordinate 7,770,960 of OU426857.1, forward strand.
TTTTTATCGTTGTTATTATCGTCGTTAATATCGTCGTTATTATCGTCGTTATTATCGTCGTTAATATCGTCGTTAATATCGTCATTATCATCGTTGTTATCGTCCTTATTATCCTCATAATTATCGTCGTTAATATCGTCGTTATTTTGTCACAATCATCGTCGTTAATGTCGTCGTTATTATCGTCATTATCATCGTTGTTATCGTCCTTATCATCCTCATAATTATCGTCGTTAATATCGTCGTTATATTGTCATAATAATCGTCGTTAATGTCGTCGTTATTATCGTCATTATCTACGTTGTTATCGACATAAATATCATCTTTAATATGGTCGTAATTATTGTCATTATCTTCTTTTTATCGTCGTTATTATCGTCGTTAATATCGTCGTTATTATCGTCGTTAATATCGTCGTTATTATCGTCGTTATTATCGTCGTTAATATCGTCGTTAATATCGTCATTATCATCGTTGTTATCGTCCTTATCATCCTCATAATTATCGTCGTTAATATCGTCGTTATTTTGTCATAATCATCGTCGTTAATGTCGTCGTTATTATCGTCATTATCTACGTTGTTATCGTCATAAATATCATCGATAATATCGTCGTTATTATTGTCATTATCTTCTTTTTATCGTCGTTATTAACGTCGTTATTATCGTCGTTAATATCGTCGTTAATGTCGTCGTTATTATCGTCATTATCTTCGTTGTTATCGTCATAATTATCATCGATAATATCGTCGTTATTATTGTCATTATCTTCTTTTTATCGTCGTTATTATCGTCGTTAATATCGTCTTTATTATCGTCGTTATTATCGTCGTTAATATCGTCGTTATTATTGTCATTATCTTCTTTTTATCGTCGTTATTATCGTCGTTAATATCGTCGTTATTATCGTCGTTATTATCGTCGTTAATATCGTCGTTAATATCGTCATTATCATCGTTGTTATCGTCCTTATTATCCTCATAATTATCGTCGTTAATATCGTCGTTATTTTGTCACAATCATCGTCGTTAATGTCGTCGTTATTATCGTCATTATCATCGTTGTTATCGTCCTTATCATCCTCATAATTATCGTCGTTAATATCGTCGTTATTTTGTCATAATCATCGTCGTTAATGTCGTCGTTATTATCGTCATTATCTACGTTGTTATCGTCATAAATATCATCGTTAATATCGTCGTTATTATTGTCATTTTCTTCTTTTTATCGTCGTTTTTATCGTCGTTAATATCGTCGTTATTATCGTCGTTATTATCGTCGTTAATATCGTCGTTAATATCGTCAATATCATCGTTGTTATCGTCCTTATCATCCTCATAATTATCGTCGTTAATATCGTCGTTATTTTGTCATAATCATCGTCGTTAATATCGTCGTTAATATCGTCATTATCATCGTTGTTATCGTCATTATCATCGTTGTTATCGTCCTTATCATCCTCATAATTATCGTCGTTAATATCGTCGTTATTTTGTCATAATCATCGTCGTTAATGTCGTCGTTATTATCGTCATTATCTACGTTGTTATCGTCATAAATATCATCGTTAATATCGTCGTTATTATTGTCATTATCTTCTTTTTATCGTCGTTATTATCGTCGTTAATATCGTCGTTATTATCGTCGTTATTATCGCCGTTAATATCGTCATTAATATCGTCATTATCATCTTTGTTATCGTCCTTATTATCCTCATAATTATCGTCGTTAATATCGTCGTTATTTTGTCATAATCATCGTCGTTAATGTCGTCGTTATTATCGTCATTATCATCGTTGTTATCGTCCTTATCATCCTCATAATTATCGTCGTTAATATCGTCGTTATTTTGTCATAATCATCGTCGTTAATGTCGTCGTTATTATCGTCATTATCATCGTTGTTATCGTTCTTATCATCCTCATAATTATCGTCGTTAATATCGTCGTTATTTTGTCATAATCATCGTCGTTAATGTCGTCGTTATTATCGTCATTATCTACGTTGTTATCGTCATAAATATCATCGTTAATATCGTCGTTATTATTGTCATTATCTTCTTTTTATCGTCGTTAATATCGTCGTTATTATCGTCGTTAATATCGTCGTTAATATTGTCATTATCATCGTTGTTATCGACCTTATTATCATCATAATTATCGTCGTTAATATCGTCGTTATTTTGTCATAATCATCGTCGTTAAAGTCGTCGTTATTATCGCCATTATCTACGTTGTTATCGTCATAAATATCATCGATAATATCGTCGTTATTATTGTCATTATCTTCTTTTTATCGTCGTTATTAACGTCGTTATTATCGTCGTTAATATCGTCGTTAATATCGTCATTATCATCGTTGTTATCGTCCTTATCATCCTCATAATTATCGTCGTTAATATCGTCGTTATTTTGTCATAATCATCGACGTTAATGTCGTCGTTATTATCGTCATTATCTTCGTTGTTATCGTCATATTTATCATCGTTAATATCGTCGTTATTATTGTCATTATCTTCTTTTTATCGTCGTTATTATCGTCGTTAATATCGTCTTTATTATCGTCGTTATTATCGTCGTTAATATCGTCGTTATTATTGTCATTATCTTCTTTTTATCGTCGTTATTATCGTCGTTAATATCGTCGTTATTATCGTCGTTATTATCGTCGTTAATATCGTCGTTAATATCGTCATTATCATCGTCGTTATCATCCTTATCATCCTCATAATTATCATCGTTAATATCGTCGTTATTATTGTCATTATCTTCTTTTTATCGTCGTTATTATCGTCGTTAATATCGTCTTTATTATCGTCGTTATTATCGTCGTTAATATCGTCGTTAATATCGTCATTATCATCGTTGTTATCGTCCTTATCATCCTCATAATTATCGTCGTTAATATCGTCGTTATTTTGTCATCATCATCGTCGTTAATGTCGTCGTTATTATCGTCATTATCTACGTTGTTATCGTCATAAATATCATCGTTAATATCGTCGTTATTATTGTCATTTTCTTCTTTTTATCGTCGTTTTTATCGTCGTTAATATCGTCGTTATTATCGTCGTTATTATCGTCGTTAATATCGTCGTTAATATCGTCATTATCTACGTTGTTATCGTCCTTATCATCCTCATAATTATCGTCGTTAATATCGTCGTTATTTTGTCATAATCATCGTCGTTAATGTCGTCGTTATTATCGTCATTATCTTCGTTGTTGTCGTCCTTATCATCCTCATAATTATCGTCGTTAATATCGTCGTTATTTTGTCATAATCATCGTCGTTAATGTCGTCGTTATTATCGTCATTATCTACGTTGTTATCGTCATAAATATCATCGATAATATCGTCGTTATTATTGTCATTATCTTCTTTTTATCGTCGTTATTAACGTCGTTATTATCGTCGTTAATATCGTCGTTAATGTCGTCGTTATTATCGTCATTATCTTCGTTGTTATCGTCATAATTATCATCGTTAATATCGTCGTTATTATTGTCATTATATTCTTTTTATCGTCGTTATTATCGTCGTTAATATCGTCGTTATTATCGTCGTTATTATCGTCGTTAATATCGTCGTTATTATTGTCATTATCTTCTTTTTATCGTTGTTATTATCGTCGTTAATATCGTCGTTATTATCGTCGTTATTATCGTCGTTAATATCGTCGTTAATATCGTCATTATCATCGTTGTTATCGTCCTTATTATCCTCATAATTATCGTCGTTAATATCGTCGTTATTTTGTCACAATCATCGTCGTTAATGTCGTCGTTATTATCGTCATTATCATCGTTGTTATCGTCCTTATCATCCTCATAATTATCGTCGTTAATATCGTCGTTATATTGTCATAATAATCGTCGTTAATGTCGTCGTTATTATCGTCATTATCTACGTTGTTATCGACATAAATATCATCTTTAATATGGTCGTAATTATTGTCATTATCTTCTTTTTATCGTCGTTATTATCGTCGTTAATATCGTCGTTATTATCGTCGTTAATATCGTCGTTATTATCGTCGTTATTATCGTCGTTAATATCGTCGTTAATATCGTCATTATCATCGTTGTTATCGTCCTTATCATCCTCATAATTATCGTCGTTAATATCGTCGTTATTTTGTCATAATCATCGTCGTTAATGTCGTCGTTATTATCGTCATTATCTACGTTGTTATCGTCATAAATATCATCGATAATATCGTCGTTATTATTGTCATTATCTTCTTTTTATCGTCGTTATTAACGTCGTTATTATCGTCGTTAATATCGTCGTTAATGTCGTCGTTATTATCGTCATTATCTTCGTTGTTATCGTCATAATTATCATCGTCAATATCGTCGTTATTATTGTCATTATCTTCTTTTTATCGTCGTTATTATCGTCGTTAATATCGTCTTTATTATCGTCGTTATTATCGTCGTTAATATCGTCGTTATTATTGTCATTATCTTCTTTTTATCGTCGTTATTATCGTCGTTAATATCGTCGTTATTATCGTCGTTATTATCGTCGTTAATATCGTCGTTAATATCGTCATTATCATCGTTGTTATCGTCCTTATTATCCTCATAATTATCGTCGTTAATATCGTCGTTATTTTGTCACAATCATCGTCGTTAATGTCGTCGTTATTATCGTCATTATCATCGTTGTTATCGTCCTTATCATCCTCATAATTATCGTCGTTAATATCGTCGTTATTTTGTCATAATCATCGTCGTTAATGTCGTCGTTATTATCGTCATTATCTACGTTGTTATCGTCATAAATATCATCGTTAATATCGTCGTTATTATTGTCATTTTCTTCTTTTTATCGTCGTTTTTATCGTCGTTAATATCGTCGTTATTATCGTCGTTATTATCGTCGTTAATATCGTCGTTAATATCGTCATTATCATCGTTGTTATCGTCCTTATCATCCTCATAATTATCGTCGTTAATATCGTCGTTATTTTGTCATAATCATCGTCGTTAATATCGTCGTTAATATCGTCATTATCATCGTTGTTATCGTCATTATCATCGTTGTTATCGTCCTTATCATCCTCATAATTATCGTCGTTAATATCGTCGTTATTTTGTCATAATCATCGTCGTTAATGTCGTCGTTATTATCGTCATTATCTACGTTGTTATCGTCATAAATATCATCGTTAATATCGTCGTTATTATTGTCATTATCTTCTTTTTATCGTCGTTATTATCGTCGTTAATATCGTCGTTATTATCGTCGTTATTATCGCCGTTAATATCGTCATTAATATCGTCATTATCATCTTTGTTATCGTCCTTATTATCCTCATAATTATCGTCGTTAATATCGTCGTTATTTTGTCATAATCATCGTCGTTAATGTCGTCGTTATTATCGTCATTATCATCGTTGTTATCGTCCTTATCATCCTCATAATTATCGTCGTTAATATCGTCGTTATTTTGTCATAATCATCGTCGTTAATGTCGTCGTTATTATCGTCATTATCATCGTTGTTATCGTTCTTATCATCCTCATAATTATCGTCGTTAATATCGTCGTTATTTTGTCATAATCATCGTCGTTAATGTCGTCGTTATTATCGTCATTATCTACGTTGTTATCGTCATAAATATCATCGTTAATATCGTCGTTATTATTGTCATTATCTTCTTTTTATCGTCGTTAATATCGTCGTTATTATCGTCGTTAATATCGTCGTTAATATTGTCATTATCATCGTTGTTATCGACCTTATTATCATCATAATTATCGTCGTTAATATCGTCGTTATTTTGTCATAATCATCGTCGTTAAAGTCGTCGTTATTATCGCCATTATCTACGTTGTTATCGTCATAAATATCATCGATAATATCGTCGTTATTATTGTCATTATCTTCTTTTTATCGTCGTTATTAACGTCGTTATTATCGTCGTTAATATCGTCGTTAATATCGTCATTATCATCGTTGTTATCGTCCTTATCATCCTCATAATTATCGTCGTTAATATCGTCGTTATTTTGTCATAATCATCGACGTTAATGTCGTCGTTATTATCGTCATTATCTTCGTTGTTATCGTCATATTTATCATCGTTAATATCGTCGTTATTATTGTCATTATCTTCTTTTTATCGTCGTTATTATCGTCGTTAATATCGTCTTTATTATCGTCGTTATTATCGTCGTTAATATCGTCGTTATTATTGTCATTATCTTTTTTTTATCGTCGTTATTATCGTCGTTAATATCGTCGTTATTATCGTCGTTATTATCGTCGTTAATATCGTCGTTAATATCGTCATTATCATCGTCGTTATCATCCTTATCATCCTCATAATTATCATCGTTAATATCGTCGTTATTATTGTCATTATCTTCTTTTTATCGTCGTTATTATCGTCGTTAATATCGTCTTTATTATCGTCGTTATTATCGTCGTTAATATCGTCGTTAATATCGTCATTATCATCGTTGTTATCGTCCTTATCATCCTCATAATTATCGTCGTTAATATCGTCGTTATTTTGTCATCATCATCGTCGTTAATGTCGTCGTTATTATCGTCATTATCTACGTTGTTATCGTCATAAATATCATCGTTAATATCGTCGTTATTATTGTCATTTTCTTCTTTTTATCGTCGTTTTTATCGTCGTTAATATCGTCGTTATTATCGTCGTTATTATCGTCGTTAATATCGTCGTTAATATCGTCATTATCTACGTTGTTATCGTCCTTATCATCCTCATAATTATCGTCGTTAATATCGTCGTTATTTTGTCATAATCATCGTCGTTAATGTCGTCGTTATTATCGTCATTATCTTCGTTGTTGTCGTCCTTATCATCCTCATAATTATCGTCGTTAATATCGTCGTTATTTTGTCATAATCATCGTCGTTAATGTCGTCGTTATTATCGTCATTATCTACGTTGTTATCGTCATAAATATCATCGATAATATCGTCGTTATTATTGTCATTATCTTCTTTTTATCGTCGTTATTAACGTCGTTATTATCGTCGTTAATATCGTCGTTAATGTCGTCGTTATTATCGTCATTATCTTCGTTGTTATCGTCATAATTATCATCGTCAATATCGTCGTTATTATTGTCATTATATTCTTTTTATCGTCGTTATTATCGTCGTTAATATCGTCTTTATTATCGTCGTTATTATCGTCGTTAATATCGTCGTTATTATTGTCATTATCTTCTTTTTATCGTTGTTATTATCGTCGTTAATATCGTCGTTATTATCGTCGTTATTATCGTCGTTAATATCGTCGTTAATATCGTCATTATCATCGTTGTTATCGTCCTTATTATCCTCATAATTATCGTCGTTAATATCGTCGTTATTTTGTCACAATCATCGTCGTTAATGTCGTCGTTATTATCGTCATTATCATCGTTGTTATCGTCCTTATCATCCTCATAATTATCGTCGTTAATATCGTCGTTATATTGTCATAATAATCGTCGTTAATGTCGTCGTTATTATCGTCATTATCTACGTTGTTATCGACATAAATATCATCTTTAATATGGTCGTAATTATTGTCATTATCTTCTTTTTATCGTCGTTATTATCGTCGTTAATATCGTCGTTATTATCGTCATTATCTACGTTGTTATCGTCATAAATATCATCGTTAATATCGTCGTTATTATTGTCATTATCTTCTTTTTATCGTCGTTATTATCGTCGTTAATATCTTCGTTATTTTGTCATAATCATCGTCGTTAATGTCGTCGTTATTATCGTCATTATCTTCGATGTTATCGTCGTTATTATCCTCATAATTATCGGCGTTAATATCGTCGTTATTTTGTCATAATCATCGACGTTAATGTCGTCGTTATTATCGTCATTATCTTCGTTGTTATCGTCATAAATATAATCGTTAATATCTTCGTTATTATTGTCATTATCTTCTTTTTATCGTCGTTATTATCGTCGTTAATATCGTCGTTATTATCGTCGTTATTATCGTCGTTAATATCGTCGTTATTATCGTCGTTATTATCTTCGTTATTATCGTCGTTAATATCGTCGTTAATATCGTCATTATCATCGTTGTTATCGTCCTTATTATCCTCATAATTATCGTCGTTAATATCGTCGTTATTATCGTCATTATTATCGTTGTTATCGTCCTTATTATCCTCATAATTATCGTCGTTAATATCGTCGTTTTTTTGTCATAATCATCGTCGTTAATGCCGTCGTTATTATCGTCATTATCTACGTTGTTATCGTCATAAATATCATCGTTAATATCGTCGTTATTATTGTCATTTTCTTCTTTTTATCGTCGTTATTATCGTCGTTAATATCGTCGTTATTATCGCGTTATTATCGTCGTTAATATCGTCGTTAATATCGTCATTATCATCGTTGTTATCGTCCTAATTATCCTCATAATCATCGTCGTTAATATCGTCGTTATTTTGTCATAATCATCGTCGTTAATGTCGTCGTTATTATCGTCATTATCTACGTTGTTATCGTCATAAATATCATCGTTAATATCGTCGTTATTATTGTCATTATTTTCTCTTTATCGTCGTTATTATCGTCGTTATTATCGTCGTTAATATCGTCGTTATTATCGTCGTTATTATTGCCGTTAATATCGTCATTAATATCGTCATTATCATCGTTGTTATCGTCCTTATTATCCTCATAATTATCGTCGTTAATGTCGTCGTTATTTTGTCATAATCATCGTCGTTAATGTCGTCGTTATTATCGTCATTATCTTCGTTGTTATCGTCATAATTATCATCGTTAATATCGTCGTTATTATTGTCATTATCTTCTTATTATCGTCGTTATTTTCGTCGTTAATATCGTCTTTATTATCGTCGTTTTTAGCGTCGTTAATATCGTCGTTAATATCGTCATTATCATCGTTGTTATCGTCCTTATCATCCTCATAATTGTCGTCGTTAATATCGTCGTTATTTTGTCATAATCATCGTCGTTAAAGTCGTCGTTATTATCGTCAATATCTTCGTTGTTATCGTCATAATTATCATCGTTAATATCGTCGTTATTATTGTCATTATCTTCTTTTTATCGGCGTTATTATCGTCGTTAATATCGTCTTTATTATCGTCGTTATTATCGTCGTTAATATCGTCGTTAATATCGTCCTTATTATCCTCATAATTATCGTCGTTAATATCGTCGTTATTTTGTCATAATCATCGTCGTTAATTTCGTCGTTATTATCGTAATTATCTTCGTTGTTATCGTCGTTATTATCCTCATAATTATCGTCGTTAATATCGTCGTTATTTTGTCATAATCATCGTCGTTAATGTCGTCGTTATTATCGTCATTATCTACGTTGTTATCGTCATAAATATCATCGTTAATATCGTCGTTATTATTGTCATTTTCTTCTTTTTATCGTCGTTTTTATCGTCGTTAATATCGTCGTTATTATCGTCGTTATTATCGTCGTTAATATCGTCGTTAATATCGTCAATATCATCGTTGTTATCGTCCTTATCCTCCTCATAATTGTCGTCGTTAATATCGTCGTTATTTTGTCATAATCATCGTCGTTAATATCGTCGTTAATATCGTCATTATCATCGTTGTTATCGTCCTTATTATCCTCGTAATTATCGTCGTTAATATCGTCGTTATTTTGTCATAATCATCGTCGTTAATTTCGTTGTTATTATCGTCATTATCATCGTTGTTATCGTCCTTATCATCCTCATAATTATCGTCGTTAATATCGTCGTTATTTTGTCATAATCATCGTCGTTAAAGTCGTCGTTATTATCGTCATTATCTTCGTTGTTATCGTCATAATTATCATCGTTAATATCGTCGTTATTATTGTCATTATCTTCTTTTTATCGTCGTTATTATTGTCGTTAATATCGTCTTTATTATCGTCGTTATTATCGTCGTTAATATCGTCGTTAATATCGTCATTATCATCGTTGTTATCGTCCTTATTATCCTCATAATTATCGTCGTTAATATCGTCGTTATTTTGTCATAATCATCGTCGTTAATGTCGTCGTTATTATCGTCATTATCTTCGTTGTTATCGTCGTTATTATCCTCATAATTATCGTCGTTAATATCGTCGTTATTTTGTCATAATCATCGTCGTTAATGTCGTCGTTATTATCGTCATTATCTACGTTGTTATCGTCATAAATATCATCGTTAATATCGTCGTTATTATTGTCATTTTCTTCTTTTTATCGTCGTTTTTATCGTCGTTAATATCGTCGTTATTATCGTCGTTAATATCGTCGTTAATATCGTCGTTAATATCGTCATTATCTACGTTGTTATCGTCCTTATCATCCTCATAATTATCGTCGTTAATATCGTCGTTATTTTGTCATAATCATCGTCGTTAATGTCGTCGTTATTATCGTCATTATCTTCGTTGTTGTCGTCCTTATCATCCTCATAATTATCGTCGTTAATATCGTCGTTATTTTGTCATAATCATCGTCGTTAATGTCGTCGTTATTATCGTCATTATCTACGTTGTTATCGTCATAAATATCATCGATAATATCGTCGTTATTATTGTCATTATCTTCTTTTTATCGTCGTTATTAACGTCGTTATTATCGTCGTTAATATCGTCGTTAATGTCGTCGTTATTATCGTCATTATCTTCGTTGTTATCGTCATAATTATCATCGTCAATATCGTCGTTATTATTGTCATTATATTCTTTTTATCGTCGTTATTATCGTCGTTAATATCGTCTTTATTATCGTCGTTATTATCGTCGTTAATATCGTCGTTATTATTGTCATTATCTTCTTTTTATCGTTGTTATTATCGTCGTTAATATCGTCGTTATTATCGTCGTTATTATCGTCGTTAATATCGTCGTTAATATCGTCATTATCATCGTTGTTATCGTCCTTATTATCCTCATAATTATCGTCGTTAATATCGTCGTTATTTTGTCACAATCATCGTCGTTAATGTCGTCGTTATTATCGTCATTATCATCGTTGTTATCGTCCTTATCATCCTCATAATTATCGTCGATAATATCGTCGTTATATTGTCATAATAATCGTCGTTAATGTCGTCGTTATTATCGTCATTATCTACGTTGTTATCGACATAAATATCATCTTTAATATGGTCGTAATTATTGTCATTATCTTCTTTTTATCGTCGTTATTATCGTCGTTAATATCGTCGTTATTATCGTCGTTAATATCGTCGTTATTATCGTCGTTATTATCGTCGTTAATATCGTCGTTAATATCGTCATTATCATCGTTGTTATCGTCCTTATCATCCTCATAATTATCGTCGTTAATATCGTCGTTATTTTGTCATAATCATCGTCGTTAATGTCGTCGTTATTATCGTCATTATCTACGTTGTTATCGTCATAAATATCATCGATAATATCGTCGTTATTATTGTCATTATCTTCTTTTTATCGTCGTTATTAACGTCGTTATTATCGTCGTTAATATCGTCGTTAATGTCGTCGTTATTATCGTCATTATCTTCGTTGTTATCGTCATAATTATCATCGATAATATCGTCGTTATTATTGTCATTATCTTCTTTTTATCGTCGTTATTATCGTCGTTAATATCGTCTTTATTATCGTCGTTATTATCGTCGTTAATATCGTCGTTATTATTGTCATTATCTTCTTTTTATCGTCGTTATTATCGTCGTTAATATCGTCGTTATTATCGTCGTTATTATCGTCGTTAATATCGTCGTTAATATCGTCATTATCATCGTTGTTATCGTCCTTATTATCCTCATAATTATCGTCGTTAATATCGTCGTTATTTTGTCACAATCATCGTCGTTAATGTCGTCGTTATTATCGTCATTATCATCGTTGTTATCGTCCTTATCATCCTCATAATTATCGTCGTTAATATCGTCGTTATTTTGTCATAATCATCGTCGTTAATGTCGTCGTTATTATCGTCATTATCTACGTTGTTATCGTCATAAATATCATCGTTAATATCGTCGTTATTATTGTCATTTTCTTCTTTTTATCGTCGTTTTTATCGTCGTTAATATCGTCGTTATTATCGTCGTTATTATCGTCGTTAATATCGTCGTTAATATCGTCATTATCATCGTTGTTATCGTCCTTATCATCCTCATAATTATCGTCGTTAATATCGTCGTTATTTTGTCATAATCATCGTCGTTAATATCGTCGTTATTATCGTCATTATCATCGTTGTTATCGTCATTATCATCGTTGTTATCGTCCTTATCATCCTCATAATTATCGTCGTTAATATCGTCGTTATTTTGTCATAATCATCGTCGTTAATGTCGTCGTTATTATCGTCATTATCTACGTTGTTATCGTCATAAATATCATCGTTAATATCGTCGTTATTATTGTCATTATCTTCTTTTTATCGTCGTTATTATCGTCGTTAATATCGTCGTTATTATCGTCGTTATTATCGCCGTTAATATCGTCATTAATATCGTCATTATCATCTTTGTTATCGTCCTTATTATCCTCATAATTATCGTCGTTAATATCGTCGTTATTTTGTCATAATCATCGTCGTTAATGTCGTCGTTATTATCGTCATTATCATCGTTGTTATCGTCCTTATCATCCTCATAATTATCGTCGTTAATATCGTCGTTATTTTGTCATAATCATCGTCGTTAATGTCGTCGTTATTATCGTCATTATCATCGTTGTTATCGTTCTTATCATCCTCATAATTATCGTCGTTAATATCGTCGTTATTTTGTCATAATCATCGTCGTTAATGTCGTCGTTATTATCGTCATTATCTACGTTGTTATCGTCATAAATATCATCGTTAATATCGTCGTTATTATTGTCATTATCTTCTTTTTATCGTCGTTAATATCGTCGTTATTATCGTCGTTAATATCGTCGTTAATATTGTCATTATCATCGTTGTTATCGACCTTATTATCATCATAATTATCGTCGTTAATATCGTCGTTATTTTGTCATAATCATCGTCGTTAAAGTCGTCGTTATTATCGCCATTATCTACGTTGTTATCGTCATAAATATCATCGATAATATCGTCGTTATTATTGTCATTATCTTCTTTTTATCGTCGTTATTAACGTCGTTATTATCGTCGTTAATATCGTCGTTAATATCGTCATTATCATCGTTGTTATCGTCCTTATCATCCTCATAATTATCGTCGTTAATATCGTCGTTATTTTGTCATAATCATCGACGTTAATGTCGTCGTTATTATCGTCATTATCTTCGTTGTTATCGTCATATTTATCATCGTTAATATCGTCGTTATTATTGTCATTATCTTCTTTTTATCGTCGTTATTATCGTCGTTAATATCGTCTTTATTATCGTCGTTATTATCGTCGTTAATATCGTCGTTATTATTGTCATTATCTTTTTTTTATCGTCGTTATTATCGTCGTTAATATCGTCGTTATTATCGTCGTTATTATCGTCGTTAATATCGTCGTTAATATCGTCATTATCATCGTCGTTATCATCCTTATCATCCTCATAATTATCATCGTTAATATCGTCGTTATTATTGTCATTATCTTCTTTTTATCGTCGTTATTATCGTCGTTAATATCGTCTTTATTATCGTCGTTATTATCGTCGTTAATATCGTCGTTAATATCGTCATTATCATCGTTGTTATCGTCCTTATCATCCTCATAATTATCGTCGTTAATATCGTCGTTATTTTGTCATAATCATCGTCGTTAATGTCGTCGTTATTATCGTCATTATCTACGTTGTTATCGTCATAAATATCATCGTTAATATCGTCGTTATTATTGTCATTTTCTTCTTTTTATCGTCGTTTTTATCGTCGTTAATATCGTCGTTATTATCGTCGTTATTATCGTCGTTAATATCGTCGTTAATATCGTCAATATCATCGTTGTTATCGTCCTTATCCTCCTCATAATTGTCGTCGTTAATATCGTCGTTATTTTGTCATAATCATCGTCGTTAATATCGTCGTTAATATCGTCATTATCATCGTTGTTATCGTCCTTATCATCCTCATAATTATCGTCGTTAATATCGTCGTTATTTTGTCATAATCATCGTCGTTAATGTCGTCGTTATTATCGTCATTATCTACGTTGTTATCGTCATAAATATCATCGTTAATATCGTCGTTATTATTGTCATTATCTTCTTTTTATCGTCGTTATTATCGTTGTTAATATCGTCGTTATTATCGTCGTTATTATCGCCGTTAATATCGTCATTAATATCGTCATTATCATCTTTGTTATCGTCCTTATTATCCTCATAATTATCGTCGTTAATATCGTCGTTATTTTGTCATAATCATCGTCGTTAATGTCGTCGTTATTATCGTCATTATCATCGTTGTTATCGTCCTTATCATCCTCATAATTATCGTCGTTAATATCGTCGTTATTTTGTCATAATCATCGTCGTTAATGTCGTCGTTATTATCGTCATTATCATCGTTGTTATCGTTCTTATCATCCTCATAATTATCGTCGTTAATATCGTCGTTATTTTGTCATAATCATCGTCGTTAATGTCGTCGTTATTATCGTCATTATCTACATTGTTATCGTCATAAATATCATCGTTAATATCGTCGTTATTATTGTCATTATCTTCTTTTTATCGTCGTTAATATCGTCGTTATTATCGTCGTTAATATCGTCGTTAATATTGTCATTATCATCGTTGTTATCGACCTTATTATCATCATAATTATCGTCGTTAATATCGTCGTTATTTTGTCATAATCATCGTCGTTAAAGTCGTCGTTATTATCGCCATTATCTACGTTGTTATCGTCATAAATATCATCGATAATATCGTCGTTATTATTGTCATTATCTTCTTTTTATCGTCGTTATTAACGTCGTTATTATCGTCGTTAATATCGTCGTTAATATCGTCATTATCATCGTTGTTATCGTCCTTATCATCCTCATAATTATCGTCGTTAATATCGTCGTTATTTTGTCATAATCATCGACGTTAATGTCGTCGTTATTATCGTCATTATCTTCGTTGTTATCGTCATATTTATCATCGTTAATATCGTCGTTATTATTGTCATTATCTTCTTTTTATCGTCGTTATTATCGTCGTTAATATCGTCTTTATTATCGTCGTTATTATCGTCGTTAATATCGTCGTTATTATTGTCATTATCTTTTTTTATCGTCGTTATTATCGTCGTTAATATCGTCGTTATTATCGTCGTTATTATCGTCGTTAATATCGTCGTTAATATCGTCATTATCATCGTCGTTATCATCCTTATCATCCTCATAATTATCATCGTTAATATCGTCGTTATTATTGTCATTATCTTCTTTTTATCGTCGTTATTATCGTCGTTAATATCGTCTTTATTATCGTCGTTATTATCGTCGTTAATATCGTCGTTAATATCGTCATTATCATCGTTGTTATCGTCCTTATCATCCTCATAATTATCGTCGTTAATATCGTCGTTATTTTGTCATAATCATCGTCGTTAATGTCGTCGTTATTATCGTCATTATCTACGTTGTTATCGTCATAAATATCATCGTTAATATCGTCGTTATTATTGTCATTTTCTTCTTTTTATCGTCGTTTTTATCGTCGTTAATATCGTCGTTATTATCGTCGTTATTATCGTCGTTAATATCGTCGTTAATATCGTCAATATCATCGTTGTTATCGTCCTTATCCTCCTCATAATTGTCGTCGTTAATATCGTCGTTATTTTGTCATAATCATCGTCGTTAATATCGTCGTTAATATCGTCATTATCATCGTTGTTATCGTCCTTATCATCCTCATAATTATCGTCGTTAATATCGTCGTTATTTTGTCATAATCATCGTCGTTAATGTCGTCGTTATTATCGTCATTATCTACGTTGTTATCGTCATAAATATCATCGTTAATATCGTCGTTATTATTGTCATTATCTTCTTTTTATCGTCGTTATTATCGTCGTTAATATCGTCGTTATTATCGTCGTTATTATCGCCGTTAATATCGTCATTAATATCGTCATTATCATCTTTGTTATCGTCCTTATTATCCTCATAATTATCGTCGTTAATATCGTCGTTATTTTGTCATAATCATCGTCGTTAATGTCGTCGTTATTATCGTCATTATCATCGTTGTTATCGTCCTTATCATCCTCATAATTATCGTCGTTAATATCGTCGTTATTTTGTCATAATCATCGTCGTTAATGTCGTCGTTATTATCGTCATTATCATCGTTGTTATCGTTCTTATCATCCTCATAATTATCGTCGTTAATATCGTCGTTATTTTGTCATAATCATCGTCGTTAATGTCGTCGTTATTATCGTCATTATCTACGTTGTTATCGTCATAAATATCATCGTTAATATCGTCGTTATTATTGTCATTATCTTCTTTTTATCGTCGTTAATATCGTCGTTATTATCGTCGTTAATATCGTCGTTAATATTGTCATTATCATCGTTGTTATCGACCTTATTATCATCATAATTATCGTCGTTAATATCGTCGTTATTTTGTCATAATCATCGTCGTTAAAGTCGTCGTTATTATCGCCATTATCTACGTTGTTATCGTCATAAATATCATCGATAATATCGTCGTTATTATTGTCATTATCTTCTTTTTATCGTCGTTATTAACGTCGTTATTATCGTCGTTAATATCGTCGTTAATATCGTCATTATCATCGTTGTTATCGTCCTTATCATCCTCATAATTATCGTCGTTAATATCGTCGTTATTTTGTCATAATCATCGACGTTAATGTCGTCGTTATTATCGTCATTATCTTCGTTGTTATCGTCATATTTATCATCGTTAATATCGTCGTTATTATTGTCATTATCTTCTTTTTATCGTCGTTATTATCGTCGTTAATATCGTCTTTATTATCGTCGTTATTATCGTCGTTAATATCGTCGTTATTATTGTCATTATCTTTTTTTTATCGTCGTTATTATCGTCGTTAATATCGTCGTTATTATCGTCGTTATTATCGTCGTTAATATCGTCGTTAATATCGTCATTATCATCGT